>PVJO010003153.1:0-128619 GCA_004026905.1 Hystrix cristata | reverse complement strand
ATTTATATAACACGGAGAGGGCAAAACTGCAGAGCTGAAGAGCGGAATAGAGGTTGCCAGAAATTGGGGTGGAGGAGGAAGAGTAATGACTGTGGCTACAACAGGGCCACAAAAGAGATCCTTGAGATGAGACTGCTCTGTATCCCTCGGTGAAGGGCACATGAATCTACACATGATAAAACTGAACAGAATCAACCACACACATAGGCAGGCACACACACAAATGAATGCAACAAAAAGAAGTAAAATAAGGTCAGTGGGTTGTGTCAATGCAACCTACTTCCTAGTTGTGATATTGTGCAATAACTATAAAAGAGGTTTTCATTGGCAACCTACTTCCTAGTTGTGATATTGTGCAATAACTATAAAAGAGGTTTTCATTGGCAACCTACTTCCTAGTTGTGATATTGTGCAATAACTATAAAAGAGGTTTTCATTGGGGGATATGGATGAAGCATATGGGATTTCTCTGAATTGTTTCTTACAACTGCATGTGTATATATAACTTTCTGAAAATGTAGTTTTTAAAGAGGTTATTCAGAAGAGTCAGACTGTGAAGAACTTTTAGAAATACCTGATTAATTTTGTTTACGTGCTTTTTTTCATATATGAATAGAAGTGATCTATAGTCCATATCAAAATCTAAAGAAGCTACTTCAGTAAGTGCAAATAAAATGTCTAAATTAATATGAAAAGAACCGGGAATATATGATTAAAATACTTATGATTTATCATGTTGCCAGATTAATAAAAATTAACAGTTTGGACTCTAGTATAGATAACGCTATGTGTATTCAGGAACTTCCCACTAATAGTGTAATTTAGTTCCATCACTCTATTAAGTACAACCCCAAATGGGCAGCAACTATCTAGCAAAATGTGCCATCTGTGCACTAGAGAAACTTTCACAAATATGCACAATGAGCCTGGTTGGGGATGGAGGGGCAAACTTTTCAGTTGTGATGGGACACTGGGCAGAGTGACGGGAGTAAGGGCACCCGTGCCACTGGGCTGCGGGGGAGGTGGTAAGGTTCAGTATATTTCTAGTCAGGAGACTTAATTTTCCTGAGAGTTTGGGGAAACAGTCGTCATTGTCCAGGGAGAAGACAAGATCCTGAATCAGAGCTGTGACAGTAGATCTGTGAGAGGATGGATTGAGGTACAGACCACAGAACCCAGCAAGGGATGGAGAGTGTGGAAAGGCAACATGCTTTGGTGACTCTGAGTGCCGAAACTGGCTGGACCAGGAGGTGAGTGGACACCCTGGAAAGAGGCAGGGGCACCGGAGGCTGGGTAGGGGTTGAGGGGTGAGTTGGAGCCACTAGTGTGGGAAACGGAGGAGGTACCTAGGAGGAGAGGTGACTTTCCACTCTGGGGAGCGCTGACATTGAAGGAAGGCCTGAGGGAGAAGGAGAAGGAAAGGAGGAGTGTGGTAGAAAGGGCTCAGGCCCTCCTGCCTCTTCTGCAGGGGACCACTCGGTGTCTCACAGGCTGCCATTCTACCCCACTGGGGAGGCGTTCTGGGATGTAAGCACCCACTTGCCCACCCCATAACAGTCTGGTATAACCAGACAAAACTCTTTCTCTCTTTTAATATTTAAAAGGCAGTTTTATCCTCTTTGAATGTCTTTGACAGGTTTGGTGGGAGGGCAGCCATCTTTACTCCTGCTGTATAGTCATGGGAAGTTGCTCAAAGAAATGGTGACGTGGGACACAGAAGGCCTGGGATCAGACCGGGCCGTTCTTCCCTCTCATCCAGGGCTCAGTGCAGAGCTGAACCAATAGGTCAGGTGTTTCTGCTTCGATCGTTTGCAGGCGTCTTCGGCTCCCAAGTGGTTCTGGGGCTCCCTGTTCTGACTACGAGAAGCACCATGGGGTAGCAGGCACACGCACATACACACACACCTTGCGTTGCTTTCTAATGCAATTAAATCTGTAAGCAGGAAGCAGGAGCAGCCACATCCCTAATAACCATTTAACGTAGTTCTGGTCAGGGAAAAAAATGAGTCTTCTTCATGCATAACTCTTCATGATGTTCTGTTTCTGTACGGTGAATTGTATTGACCAACTCATGCTGCTGCTGCTTCTATTGCCTGAACTGGTGTTTTAAAAGGTCAATGTTAGATGTGAAATTTTGTGGTACATGTTTGATGGCCATGGGCAAATCCTGCCTTTTTCCTCCTGCACTCATCCGGGTGATGACTCGTCAGGAGGACACATTTCAAACACGTCTCCACTTTCAGGAATTATGAATAATTTTCTGGAGTCCACAGCTGATGTTCGGGGCCAAGGGGGGGTGTATCTGGAGGAAATGGACCTGGCTCTCACCGCACAACAAGATGAGAGTGTGCGCCTTAGGCCATGTGGTGAGTGTGCTCTCTCAACAGTTATAGTGATTTTTAGTCAATTTGCTCGACAGAGTAAGAAATCCACAGCTCAAGTCCTCCTTAGGCACGGTCTCCTCCCTGGTCCCTCTGACCCTAAATTCAGCCCCTTTATCATTTGTCACTGCGGTCAGAGGGGTCTGTAAGAAGCGGGAATCCAGTCTGCAACTTGAACACCAGGGAAATGTTTGCCCATCCAGGGTCTTTCCTCTTTTGGGTAACACTTTTAACTTTTTCTTTTTTCTGAAGCGGTATGGAGAGAGATAATTTTATGTGGTCTTGTTGGAGCTACAAAAATGCCGCTGCCTTCCTTCATTGGAAATAGGCCAGTCGGCTGCTCTTTTCCTGGAATTTGAATCCCGATGACACTTATAGGGAAAAAAGTTGGAATGGTTTGGTCCCAGCCTCCTGAAAAGACGATGGCTGCCTGCTGCCCAGAAAGCCACCCAGCCTCGGCTGTAGTCCTTCCTGGCTGTTCAGCAGTTTTCTCTCATGCTGCAAGCTTCCCTGTAGCCTTCCAGTAAATCCCTTTTATATTGGAATTGTTTTCTGTTGCTTGTAACCCTGACCGATACAGAAATTGGTAGCTGGAGATGGGTGTTATTATCAACAGATCCTAAAATGTGCTAGGCCAAATCGAGGTAGGGTGTAGGGTGAGGTAGAGTGAAAGTTTCTTATTCTCAGGTCTAAATTTGGAAATACATACATATATATATATATATATATTTTTTTTTTTTTTCCCAGTACTGGGTATTGACGCTGGGGCTTTCACAGTGGGCCACATCCCCGGCCCTTTAAAATTTTTTTTAGTGTATGTTTGTGGTATCTAATTATACTCATCTTGGGGAACTGGTACATATACATATGGCATCTTGATCATCCCCTCCTTCTTTTCTTCCCCAGATCTCCTGTAGATTGAAAGACCATACAAGATCTCACAAGATGGAAAAATGCAAGACATAGAAATCCTACTGGGGTCTTAAGGGAGTTGTATTGCCAGAGAAACTTCAGTCCAGGCAAATAATCACTCAAACTTGAAATTAATGTCCAGGGCCTGCTGGTGCTAACTCAAAGCGCAGTAAGCTGTCCATTTCCAAGCAGGAATCTTTATTCTGCTCTAGTCTCATGATGAAGTAAAACAGTAAATGAGAATTTCTGCCACACAGCAGGACCAAGAAAACCCTCTGCTTTTAGGGAACAGAGTCATACTTCAGGGTGCATTATGAATGGGCATTTATGGATATGGTTTCTCTTTTTTTAATAGGATTTTTAAAAAAGCATTGAAGCTAATGGGTTTATTTTATATCTTTGTATACGGATCGAGTCGTTAGCCTTTGGATACTGAACTGTGAGGAGTTACTGCTGGGCTGATCAAGAAGAAAGCATTCCATGCGTTTGACAAGTTTCTGGGACTTGACTTTGACAGTGTGGTTGCTCATGGGGATATGTCAGTGGGCAAATAGAGTCTTGCCATCAGACAGTTTACGGTCTAATGGAAAAGACAGACAATAAGCTACTACAGATATGATATTCCAGAGGAGGATAAGTGCTATGACTCGTAACTAGACAGGTTGGTCATGGAAGAAGCAAAGAGAGTGCAGGGATGAGTTAAGTGCATATTCTGACCAAGGGGAAAGGAGGTTCCCAGGGTCTCTGTACTGAGGCGAGGGCATACGTGGTGAATGTATGGAAGGGCGAGGTGGATCTGCGGGCGAAGCACAGTAAGCAAAGGACAGGGTGGAGGGAACATGAGGTCAGAAAGAAGTGAGGGGCAGATTAAGTAAAACCATCATAATGACAGTTAGGCAGAATACCACAGGAGGCAGGAGGATTTTGAGTTCTCTCTGCTGTTTGAGAATAGGCTGTTGCAGACAAGAGTAGAAATGGGGGACAGTGGAAGGCTATTGAAATAATACTTGTGAAACGTATTAGGAAGATATTTTTGATATTGCATGCCTGGAAAGAAGAACTCTGTTGACACCAGGCAGCAAAGGCGTGGGCTGTAGCGGACAGCTTTAGTCTGTTCATCATCCATTCTGTCCCCTTATAGTCACGGAACACTTCGATTTGGGGACTGCTCTCAGTTAATCTCCAGGTTCTTAGCATCGGCACCAGTCAGTGTTCTGGACACAATATCTGCTTAGGACAAGGAAAGTGATGCCATCATGGCCAGTCATACACATCCCTGGAAATTTGCTGGAGTTATTGGAAGAGAGCCTTATTTCCAGTCTGGGATCACAGACATGAACAACTGGCAGAGTCATCTTCGTCACTACATGGTGAGAACCTGCCTGAGACTGGAGAACCCGCCGACATAGAAGAAAGCAGAGTCAGGAGGGGGAGACATCCTTTGAGTTCCGGAACCCAGCTGCATCTCTGGTTTTCCTGTTTAGACGATAAAAATGTTTTCTTTCTTTTTTCTCATGAACTGATTTGGGTTGGGAGTCTGTCACGGCAAAGGCCAGCACAGGCTAAGATGTGGTCAGTATGCACAGGTGTAACGAGCGATTTCTCTACTGATCAGCAAACAGTTCCTGCCTCAAGCCTTTCAAGTGATCTCCACCCGCTCTGTCCCAGCTGTCCTGTCCCTCCTCTGCGGTTTCCCTCTAGGTGTCCCCATAATCCAGTCACTAAAGCCTTAGTGCCCAGCACAGCACGGCCCTCCAGAAGCCTGTGTCTGCAGTATGGCTAGTCTTTGCTAACTGGTTGAGGCACTGTGCCAGGAAGGTTGCTTAAGGGTTTTTTTTTTTGTTTGTTTGTTTTTTTTTTGTGGTGCCGGGGATCGAACTCAGGGCCTTGTGCTTTCAAGGCAAGCACTCTAATCACTGAGCTAAATCCCCAGCTGTTTAAGGTTTTTAATACCACTCGTGATACTGTCCAAAGTAATTCAGATGGACACAAAACTTTGTTCCCATGGTGATCATTCTGTCCCCTCCCCCACTTCTTTCCTCCACAATAGCTTGGTTATGTTTCCCCAGACTGTTCATCCACTGGCATGTTTCCTATTTCCTGTGCAAATCTTATTCCTTTTCCCTAGAATTTCCTTTTTCAATCCCCCACTACTGAACTCCTACTTCCTTCACAACTTGCTTCAGATGACCCAAGTCCAAGATGTAAATTCCATGGCTAAGAGTAGCAGACAGTAATTACTTCCGCGCAGAGGGAGGAGAATCTAAGTCAAGCCATTTTAACGTTTCTTTCTTAGTTCCGAAACTGTGAAATAGAACACACACACTGAAAACACATTAGGCAAATGTGTTTAGCTTAACACACAATTATAAAGACAATACTCATAAAGAGAACTGTGTAGACAAGTAATCAGAATGTTGCCAAGACGCAGTCATGAGCGACTCCTTCCCTGAGTGGTACCTCTGCCCCGACTCTCATAGCAGCCAACCCTTGCCTTTCCTTAGCCACTCCTAACAGTACAGTTTAATTTTGCTGGTTTTTGAACCTCATGTAATCGTATGATAGAAATGGTTTTGGGTTTGTCTCCTTTCATTCAATTTTATGCTTGTAAGATTCATTTATAGACATGTATGAGGCTGTCTCCCATTCATTTTCATTGCTGCATAGAATTACATTTAAAAAGGTACCCAAATTTATTAAATTCTTCTACTGCTGATCGATATTGAGTTGTTTCTAATTTGGGTCTATCAGAAACAATATCCATGAGCTATCTTCTTGTACATGCCACTTAGATCCTGTGTGCATGAGTTTCTTTAGATATTATACCCAAGGATGGAATGCCCAAGTCATGAATTTATTAACTTGCATTCTTCTAGGTACAGATAAACTATTTTCCAAAATAGTCGTGCTAATTTACACTCTCTCTAGCAATGCATATGAGTTCTTGCACTTTCTATCTTTGCCATTTCTCGATACTTGTTACATCTAAAATTTTCGCACATCTGATAGATGTGTGGTGGTATTTTGCCATGGTTTTGATTTGTATATTTCCCTTATTACAAATTAAGTTGTGCATCCTTTTATATGGTTATTAGTTATTCAGATTTACTCTTTATGAGGTGCCTCTTTGAATCTCTTGCCATGTTTTCTATTGTGTTGTCTACTTTACACTGATTTGTAGAAAGTAATAAAAAAAACTTTGAATATTAGACTTTTGTTGGACACAAATTTTTTTTTTTTAGTACTTGAGATCCAATTCAGGGCCTTATGCCTGCTAGGCAAGCACTGTACTCCTGAATTACACCTTCTGCTCCAAAGAGTGTTTCGAATATTTTCTTATACCTTATAACTTGCTACTTTACTTTCTTGGGGAGTAGTGGTACTGAGGATCAAACTCAGGGCCTTTCCCTTGGTAGGCAAGCACTCTACCACTTGAACTAAATCCCCAACCTCTTGCTATTTTGCTTTTAATGAATTGTTGTTCTAGACTTTAATGTAGTTAGATTTATCATCTTTTCTTTACTCTACAGTCATGTAGACATTTTCCTGTTATCTCCTAGAAACTTTATAGGTTTGCCTTTCACTTTTAGAAATGCCTAGAATAAATTAATTTTTGAGTATGGTTTTAAGTAGGAGTCTGTATTGTCAAGCTTTCCCATTGCTGGGACAAAATATGCAACACCTGTAACTTAGAGGAGGAGCATTTTAATTCAGCTTACAGTTTCTGAGGGCTCAATCCATGGTAGGCTGGCTCCAAGGCAGGAGCATCACGACAGAAGAATGTTTTAAAGCAGAGATGTTTACTTCATAGTGGTCAGGAAGCACAGCTTGTTGGAAAGCTTGCCAGAGAGGAAAGGGCTAGGAACCAGACACAGTACCCAAGGCCACACCTCCATTACTCACCACCCTCCAGTCACATGGGAAGTATGCTTTGCTAATTCCCTGGGCAGTTTTCAGGCTGATCAAGGTGACAGTTCAGGGGCTGGAGATTTAGCCTAAGTGGTAGAGCACTGCCTAGCAAGCGGAAGGCTCTGAGTTCGATCCCCGGCACCCCTTTCCCCCCAGAAAAGGTGACAATTCAGCTTAGCTGTCACAGAATCTAATTGTTTTCTTTTTCTCCGGAAACATAGTTGTCTCAACACCTTTTGTATAAAGACCCACCTTTTCCTCATTGCATTGCTATCCCATATTTGCCATATATTAAGTGTCCATATATGTGCTTGAGTCTATTTCTTTCTGCTATTGCACCTCAGTTAAATTGTATTATGGTCTGGAAATACGCACTATCTATTTTTAATCTATTCAAAACTTTTTGAACCTAATTCTATGACTAAGTGAATTGACTATTTTTGTAAATGTTCCCTAAGTACTTTAAGAGGTATTTTGCAGTTGTTTAATATTTACATGATATATTGTTTTCTATTTTTTCATTTTTACCCTTTTGGTAACCTTAGGTTTTAGGTGTATCTTTCTGTAAACATAACATCATTTATTTGAAATTTTAAAAATCCTGCCTGACACTTTTTTTTTCCCACTGGGGACTGAATTCAGGGCCTTTGCAATGAACTAGATGCCCAGCTTCTTTATGTTTTATTTTGAGATAGGTTATTGCTAAATTGCTCAATTGCTCAGGCTGTGCTGGAACTTGTGATCCTCCTGCCTCAGTCACTCACAGTGCTGGGATTACAGGTGTGGGCCACTATGCCTGGCCCCTGCCTGACATCATTTATTTATTTTTGGAGCACTTAATCCATTTGCATTTAATGTATTTACTGATATATTTGTGTTCAAATGTTACATTACTCTGTCTTTTCTACTTGTTCCTCTTGTTCTATTTCTCATTTATCCCCCTTTTTTAACCTTACTCTTTTGTTTGGCTAATTGCTTCTTAGCATGTCATCTCCCACCCCACCTCCTAGTTTGGAAATTGTACACTCTTGTTTCTGTCTTGTTAGTGGCAACTCTAGTAACTAAGTCATGCATTCCTAACAAGGTCTAACCATGAAAAAATTTTGATTTCCTTCTGCACGGCAACAAAACTTTATGATCCTCACTCTACTCACGCCCTCCCAACAGATACGTTATCGTTGTCTGGTGTTTACCCAGCATTGTTGATGTTTTGAGTGGGAGGCATGGTTTCAATCTACCCTGGCATGAGTGGCAATCTTGAAATTGTTTATTTGGTTAAAAACCCGAGCTTGTGCTCAGCTCCAGATCGAGGGCCTGTCTTGCTTTGCATCCCTAGCACTTAGGAAAGTGACTTTTGGTTTTAAAACACGCGTTAGCACACCAAGGCTCTGCTTATGCTGACCGAATGTCCCTGAACAGTCTTTGCTATCCATGCAGAGTTTATGGTAGACACACACAGTGAAGAACATGCAGGTGCCAGATAGTCACATGGTCGGACACCATTGCTCTGCATCTTCTGTCATGGCTAAGTCATCCTCATGTGTTTGGAGCCAGAGAAATTCTAGTGCCATCATCTGTGGGCGAGTTAGCTGAGATAGCTTTGGCTTTCTATTTGCCCTGCTCTTCCTACTCACCTGGAAATCTAGTTCCTATCTTATACATTAGACCACTAAATAAACTTTGGGGTTGAATCTAGTGAAATTTTCAAGACATAATCTTGCATTTGCTTTGGATACTTTTCTAAAAACTCTGAGTAATATAGATGTGTTGCATCTCTTTTCAAATAGTTCCCATTGTAATTTGGGAACTGCTTCGGTGTGGACAAAATTGTGGGCTGTATCAGATTCCTAGGGCTGCTGTAACAATTTCCCACCAACCATGTGGCTTATAATATTGTAAGTTTATTCCCTTACAGCTTTGGAGGCTAGATGTCTAAAATCAAGATATGAGCTGGGCCGTGCAGTCTCTGAAGTCCGTAGGGGAGAATTCTTGTCTTCCTTGCCTCCCCTTGGCTTCGGCTGGTTACCAGTAGTCCTGGCCACTCCTTAGCTTGCAGCACATCTGTCTTCACAAAGTTGTTCCCGCAATCTCGCTTTCCCTCCCTCCCCCGCCCCCGTGTTTCTGCATCTTTACATGGTATTTTCCTCTCCATGTCCAAATTTCGTTATTGCATTAGGCGCTGCCCTAAGCTAGGACCTCATCTTAATTTGATCACAACTGCAAGTATCCTATTTGCAAATAAAGTCACGTTGACAAGTACCATGGGCTGAAGCATCAATGTATCTTTCAGGGAGACACAATTCAACCCACACCATGGGGCAAAAAATGGGATTAGAATACCTTTGAGAATAATATCATTTCCTTGGTATAACTAGTTTGATGGTTGGGTACATTTAATTCTTCCACATTGTACTGTAAAAGTAAACCATTCCCCAAGCTCTCTGTCTTATAAACATGTTGGAATCATTTCCGGTGGCTTTTTGATTGGCCCCATGGGATTGGATACTGAGGAAGCTGCAAGTTGATATCCGTACCCTCGGTTCAGCGGCACTAGGGAGGAAGAGCCATTTGGTTGACCTCCTCTTTCGGATCCAAGGCAGATACCCAGAGAATAGCTGGTTTGTGCTGGGGTGGCCTGTGCCCTTGGGTCTTCTCTCAGCATCATATTAACCTGCGCTTGTGGGTGCTGCCAGACCCCAGAAAACATCCTGAAACCCTCTGATGGACCCACAGGGACAGAGAAGAGTAAATCTGCATCCTCGAGGTTCATGAGCTGGGTCAGCCTCTACCCTTTATAATCGCATCCATGGCAAAACATGTATCCAGTGACTGAACGTGTGTCTGGTGGGTTGGTCTGATCTTTGTGACCGTGGCTGGGAATTTCCCAAGTCCTAATGGAGGATCATGGCTGTCATGAAGATTCCTTATGTCCTATGTTGCCACAAGAACTCTGCTAGCCTTCATTCAACACCGGTGGTGTGCCTCTAGCCTGGATATACTCTCCCGACAGCCCTTACTCCATTCATTACATTAATTCAGTTGATCTTTTGGGGCCTAACTCCTATTTTATCTCGTGTCCTGGGAGCAATGCTTAGACAAGCATTATAATAACATTCATTAATAACATTTGTAGGATGATTGAAATAATATTAATAACGTTTGTAGGATGAATGAAAAACACTACTGACCACACCCCTATTATCTACTGGATTACCTTTCTCAAAATATCTCTTTTCTTTTAAAAATAACAATAATAATGGAGTTCTGGCCCCAGGGGACTATGAAAACCCTTCTCCTTAAAGTCCGATTATGAGATGTAAAACCAGCTCTGGGATGTACCCAAAGGCTGCCTGTTAGACTCACGGCACAAAGATCTGGCTGTTGGAACAGAGTGTTTTCCCTACCTAGACAGGGCTCCACTGAGTTCTACAGCACGAGATTTGACAGCAAGGCAACCACTTCGTTCCCCACTCCCACCAATCTTACAACCAGGGAAACAAGTTTGTAGGGAAAAGAGCTTGGGCATGGCCAGCCAGGCAGTCTGCAGGAGAGTCAGGCTAGAACCAGCCTGTCCTGCTCCCCAGGCAGTGCTTTCTCCTCGTCCACCCAGCCTCAGGCCCGAACTGCAAAATATCGGGAACCAGAAATTGAGGGAGAGGTGTGTCTACGGAACATGTTAGTATCATATGATCAAGAAAAAAAATAAAACTATGCTTTAAGATTCAACATTGCTCTTGAAATACCTTTAAAAATATTAACTTTAATGGGTATCTCAAAGGTGCTCCGTGACACAGAACGCAGGTGCTACTCCAGGCTGGAGAAGTGGCCCAGAAGCTCTTAGCATGCAATCATGCAAAATCCTAAATAACATCACCCATCTCTCTGTGATGTTTCAAAGAATGCCACCCTAGACTTTCAGCAATGTTCTTGCCATGTATCTTTGGAAGTTCTGGTCTGAGAATTTGTCTTGGTAAATAAAATCTCCAGTCACACTCAAAATAAATGGACCAGTGGCATTTTCTGGAAAGGAAGAGAACTCAGAATCTGCTATTCAAATTCAGAAGGAAGTCAAAGCGGACACATTCTTGGGTTCTGAGTCCCAATGGCATGGGGACCTTTTCAAAAGTGGGCACTGACTTCGTTATCTTCCCAGTTCTGACATCACGGCAGGCATCAGTGAGCTTGTAGCTGGCTTCCATCCGGAGTGGGAAATTGTTATCACCACAGAAGGACACATCAGAACTGGACAGGTTTGTGCGGGCGTGTCCTCACTGGGGTCCGGGGAAGGCCACCTCCTTACTCACAGCTTCATCTTCACTTTGCACCGAGCTGGAGGCGCTCATGTCGACTCTGTCATTAAGGCCTCTAGTGACACTGTCGTAGGATGGTGGGAAGGATGTGGCAGATGCATTTGCAGATTTATCTGGGAGCACATAATTTTCACTTGCCATAAGTGCAACAAAGCCGTCATCTGGGAGAGACTCAGCCTCCTCCTCAGCCCTGGGCATGCCGGAGGAGTTGGAGAGTGCCAAGGAGCGGTGCTGCACATAGCTCCGATAGGCCTTTTGAATGACAGTGGCTGAAATGTCTTCTTGCTTCCAGCGGAGGGTGGTTGCTATCGGCTCATAGGACGCCTTGGAAAGATTAGTTGCCATAAATTTCTCTTCCATATTTGCCTTCAGAGTGTCCAGCTCCCCAGATTCCCCCAGCACATTCTTGGTGAAAGCAAAAAGGATGTCCAGGCAGTGGATCTTATCTCCAGGGACCAGGGGCAAGTCCATCTGGATTAATATATTTCGATTTGGCTTTGGGATTCGCAGAGGGCCAGAGAGCGTGTCTGCAAAGTCTGAGAGGGCAGAAAAGGTAATGAACTGGGTGGCTTCTGGGTCGAACTTCTCCCAGGTCTCATAGAACATGTCGAAGTCGTCCTCACTCAGCGGCTCTGTGCTCTCCTCCGTGGCCACATTGAAGTTCTCCAGAATGACTGCGATGTACATGTTGACCACGATGAGGAAGGAGATGATGATGTAGGTGGTGAAGAAGAGGATGCCCACGGCTGGGCTCCCGCAGTTGCCCCGGGAGCCATTGCTGTTGGGCAGATTGGGGTCGCAGTAGGGGGGCCCCGTGTTGAGGATGGGGCTGAGGAGGCCGTCCCAGCCGGCCGACGTGGTGATCTGGAAGAGGCACAGCATGCTGTTGGCAAAGGTCTGGAAGTTGAACATGTCATCAATGCCGGCCTCCTCCTTCACATGGGGAAAGCTGGCCATGCCGAAGATGGAGTAGATGAACATGACGAGGAAGAGCAGCAGGCCGATGTTGAAGAGGGCGGGCAGGGACATCATGAGGGCAAAGAGCAGCGTGCGGATCCCCTTGGCTGCACGGATCAGTCGGAGGATGCGGCCAATACGGGCCAGGCGGATGACTCGGAAGAGCGTTGGGGAGAAATAATTTTCAAGTGATGTAAGAATTGCAGAAAATATCAAACCTTTGAAAGAAGAGGGAGATTAATTAGTACCTCCAAGCCTAACCCACAGCAAGCCATGGTTGTGAACACGTCTGTTTGGGGCATAGGCTTCCATGTGGGCACTCGTCATCCAGGGCTCTGAGTCCTGTGGGCCTGGCATGCTGGTGAGCACAAGGTATCAGGCAGCAGATGCCAATCATATTCATGTTTCTTCTCAAATTAGTCGCATCCTTCCCACCGTGTTCTTATCTTTCCCTCTGTCTTATTATCCAATTTTCATGGCTAACACCCTCTTTTACATCTAGTTCAGCTGGGTTCCACATGCTCATAACACTTTATGTCCACCTTGACGCAGATCCTGGTCTTTCCTGAGATTGTAGCCTTTGGCCATGCCTATCCTTCCTTCTTGGTCTTGTGCCCTGGGAAGGCCGGGACCCCCTGTGATTCATCTCCTGATCTCTTACCATGAAGACTGACTCAGATCCTGGCACATGCCTCATAGATAATTATATGGTGCTTGGTGTTAATTATAAGGGGGCCTAGGAGTTGGGCAACTTGCTGACAGCTAAAGCAGAATGGCTCTGAGCGGCCAGCTGTTAGCATAATGGCTTTAATTGTTTCTTTCATTTCTGGCTGTGTCTTAACTCTACGTTAGGGCCTGCAGATGGGCTTTTTAAGGGTCAGTTACTACCCCCATCCCTAACTATGAAAAAGGTTGGAAAGAAGAAGAATGTATCAGTCTCTGCACATGAGATTTACTTGGTCTTATGAACCTGTGGAAGCTTGTTTGGACCAAAGGTGTCTGCCAAGGGTTAGGCAAAGCTTTTGGGGAAAAGAACATCTGATAGATACAGTATTGAGCGCTCACTCCTTGGCCCTGTTCCCCTGCTTGCCTTTGCCCTATGCGCGTGGGTAGCCACAGTGCTGCATTGGAAGGAGGAAGTGACTGGGAGGGCCTGGGGAAATTATTATAATTTGGGGTTATAAAATCTTTGTGAGAACTCTTAAAGTCCAGTTGAACTGGGACATTTTTCCATACTATGGGTACATTATGTATCTATAGACTACTAAAATTTTCTGCCAGACAACTGGTCTACATCTTAATTTTACTTTTCCCAAGACACAATTTTAGGGGAGAATGAGTTCTCATACTGGTCACAGTCTGATCCCTAATGACTTTCTAGTGGGAAGGATGAAGGGAGGAGGGAAGGGAGGGCGGACACACCACTAGGTGGCTTCTGCTTATTTTCCAGCTGTTTCTATGAGGCATTTCTACTCAGTGGATGGGGCTGCTGGGATCAGAGTATCAGATCATGATACTCTGATTACATTTTATTTCTATGTTATTGGTATGAGAAGTTAGATAAGCAAGCTTTCCCCTAATATGAAATCAAAATGTCCTTTAGAATCTCTCATTTTGAAAAGCCTACAAAAGAAAACAAAAACAACCAACCAACCAACAACAAAAACTCCCATTTTGCTAAGAGAAATAAGCCTAAGAGGATAGACCAGGTGTCTTTAGCAGTCAATAACTAACTGACTAGCGAAACAGGGTGGAAGAAAGCTTGTGGAAGGGATGGATATGTATATGGCACTGGATATGGTGATGGTTTCATCGGCATATGGTTATGTCCACAAACATCCGGGTATATAATTAAATATGGACAGCTTTGTGTAGGTCGGTCTTACCTCAGTGAAGTGGTTCTTTAAAAAAACAGTAGCAATAGTGAAATGAACCAAACCAAAAAAGATTTAAACCCTTCAAACAAATAAACACAACCCAAGGCTATGTTTCATGACTGAGGTGGGAAGATTGATTAAATGTTGTCGAGTTGTATTCAGATGCTATTGGTCTTGAGAGTAAATCAATGGAAAATTGAATCTCCAGCTATACCCAGAACAAAAAAGTAAACAGGCCAGGGTATAACGGATCAGGATACACTGATAGTGTAAAATGAAGCTGGTGATTTGGGATTTGGCTTTTACAGGGCCAAACATCAGCTGAACCACAGGAAGTCCAGGAAGGTCTCATGGTCGTTGGAGAGGCTGCTAGTTCAATAGAAGAACTTAGTCTGGTCTAAAAGCAGCTCTGCCCCCCAAAACTGTGCGACCTGGAATAATCTTCTTGATCTCTGAGACTCGGCTATAAATGTGTAAACTTGAAGACAATAGCACCTCTTTCATGGGCTGCTGTGAAGATTCATGGATCCTGGCCTAGTGCTCAGAACTCCGTCCATACTCGGTTAAGATGGTTCCATTTCCCACATTAGCCTCCAACTCTTCATCTTCTCTGAATGTCATTTCACTCTAAATACTGGATCTTTCATTCAACAACACCCCGAGTGGGACTTCACACCATCACTTTCTTAGCCTTGATCCCTTGACTTTTTTGTAAGTCACTCATTCATATTCCCTAAGAGGACAATTACATAGAGATTTAACTCCAGACCCTAAATTTAAGAATCTCCTTTGAAGGGTCTACTCCAACGCTTTCCTGACTCTGTTAGCAACTCATCTTCTGTCCCAGAAAGTATCTTATGAGTCACTTCACATAACACTACCCATCACCTCCTTGAAGGCTGTAACACTAAGGGCCATCAGAAACCCTCTGATCTGCCGTTGCAGGTTCTCGGAGGCGGGACTGCTCCCCCTCAGCCTCCAAGGTTCTGGCAACGGGCTACCATTTAGCAGGTGCCTGAAAACACTTCACAGCAGTGTGGAGAAGATCAGTGGGACCTCGTCGCTCTACCAGGAGAACATCTCAGGGGCACATTAAACCTGCTGCTCTTGGAAGGCTGCACGTACTGAGCTTTCCTAACATACGACACTATTTTTAAAAGCTTGTTGTCTGTCCCTTGGTTTTAAAGAAGCAGCCCCAACACCCCCAAGCTGAGGCTGGGCCTCGCCACTGCATGGCGGCGCACTTACTCCCGACGGACAGGAGCACCACGATGAAGTCAAACACGTTCCAGCCGTTGATGAAGTAGTAGCGCCTCAAGGCGAACATCTTCATGACGCACTCACCCGTGAAGACAGCCACAAAGAACTGGTTGATTTTGCCCAGAATTTTTGTCTTTTCTTTGCTCTGCTCATCCGTCTCCACCATCATGGTGATCATGTTGAGGCAAATGAGGACCATAACGGTGATGTCAAACGTTTGCCTGGTCACGATGTCAAAGACAAAGCCCTGGTACTTGTTCTGAGAAAACAAGAGGAGGTACAATCAGGGCCTTTGGACCAACATAAAACAAACAAACAAAAATAAACAGGAAAACAAGCCAAAACATCTGGAAGGGTGGAGTTCTCCATACCTGAGTTTTAAAAATCTGTTTCTCTTGTCTCCCTCACATCCAAACAGAAGAAACATCGTGTTCTTAGCCCTTCCAGAATCTTGCTCTTACTCGATTACCTCATTGTCCTGGTTCTGGTCTTCACTACCTCTGTGTCACCAAGTCACCAACTACTTCCTTTGTCCTGGCCCAGGCTCTCTTTCCATTTGCGATGCTCTTTTGGTAACCTTGCCAGGCTATCTAAATTCTGACAGTCTAGACAGATCCAGCTCTCTGAAGCCTCACTCCATGTGGGGAGTTTCCCTGACTCGAGTTACATCATGGTGCTCTGGCCCCCGCAGCCTTCACAGTCTATCTTGAGTTCTAGCATTTCAAGAGTGCTTCTGTTCTCTACTGAGCAGTGAATACTTGGAGGGTGAGGGGACATTTACCTACCTTTGTGCTCCTATAGTACTTTGCATGTAGCAAGAGTTCTAGAACTGCTTGTAAAATTATTGATTTGAGCTACTTTGCTGAGTATAAAATTAAGTATAATGCTACAACTTTGCTCCTTTGTGTCTTATAAAATCCCCTCCACTCCTTAAAGCTGTGTCCTCTAGCTGGCCCCCTGTCACAGCCTCATTGCTACTACTTACAAACCTCCTGGTCCTGCTGCTCCTTTCCTGACAAATCAGGCTTGTGGCCACACTTGCCCACCTTGGGCTGTTATCCTAAGCATCTTAAGTACCCGTATGAATAACTCATCTCTAAGTTCTTCAGGTTAATCTCTAGTGACACGGCTTTTCCTAACTTAAAGCATAGTCTTCTTGAGCCTTGTATCTCCTTCCAGCTATGACTCTAGGTCTCTTCTCACTTTCACAACTCAATGTTTTGAAGGAGTTGTGCACAATCACTGTCTCTCATTCACTCCTCAAATCACTCAAAAACAGAGCTTTTCATCCATCATTCAAACGGTTCTCACTGAGATCACTAATGGCCTCCGTAATGTTGAATTCAAGGACACTTAATTTGACATTGTTTGCCACATCCTTCACCTTGGGATTATCCTTTCTTGGTTTCCATCATGCCATACTTTCCTGCTTCTTTTCTTGCCTTTTAGGTCTTTCTGTTTTAGTCTCCTTCATCCAACTTTTAGATAGTAGAGCTCTTCAAGACTCAGCCCTAGGTACCCTTTTCCTTTCAGCCTGGTCTTTCTACCTCGGCAATCTCCCCAACCCATGAATTAACACTTATATATATTTTGCTAACTACTTGCTTTGGCCATGGGCTTGTAACTGTATGAGGGCAGGGACTTTGTCCATTTTTTTTTGCTCACTGTTCTATCCTTAGTGTCTGTTTAGTGCGTGGCAAAAAAGAGGTGCACCATAAATTGGTGAGTAAATGGAAGACAGAATGGGCAGTGATGAATTAATCACGCCTCAAAATTCTAACGCAACCCTACCAGGTATGATTACCCTTAATTCTATCCAATAGGCAGGTACTGCATATATACCATATGCAGGGCTCTGTATAAATGGCCATGATGAGCAAAACATGTTGTAGTCCCACCAGGGAGCTGCCAGGAGCTGCTAAGCAGGAGGAGGGGAAGTGCCGTGACGAAGCTGATTCCTGCCTTCTGCTCATGCTGGGGGTGGACTGCTGCCCAGCTGGGTTAGAGCAGAGAATCAGACCCAAGTGGGCCCCGCTCCATGCGTGGCTGCTGGCTCACATCTTTGCCTGGGTGGGAGGAGGATCGCTGAGCCACTAATCTCTTCTATTTCATCACTGAAAGTGGTGAAAAAAAATACAGTTCATTCATGGTCACATGACTTCTAATTAAACAGAGCAGGCGAAAGCATCAGTGAGCATCTGGGCACCAGGTTCCCCTGGACGCTCTGACTTTAGGGAGTTGAGCAGCTTTCTGGCTGCGCCTGGCTTAGCTGTGGGCAGGAATCACATCCTTGTAAACCTTGCTACTCTCAGACATGAAATGGATGATTGAAGAAGTGAGATTCTAGAGCCTATTATTTTCCCATAAAGTGCAGTATGTGAAACCTGCTTTTAGTGATTTCTAAAGCTGGGAATGTTATAGGAAATCATCTCCCTATTCCCTATCCACCAAACTTTACCTCCAACCTCAGCTATGGATGAACATTGAGAACTCGGGCTTCGCCAGAGGCAAGGAGTGGTGTGTGCTGGGGTCCCAGGTGCTGCCACCCAGAGGTTTGATGTTTTCATCTTCTGGCAGAGGGCTGAGCAGAATTTAGGTAATGTCATGTATGGTTTGGGAGCTGCACTTAATAGAGGAATAAAAGGTATGTCTCTCGAAATCTTCATGAGCAAAGGAATCGAAGTGAAGTCTGACCCTAATTTTGGGCAGTCTCTAACTTTAGCAGAGTTCCTGTTGGGCCACTGGACGGTGGCCATGACTGCATCTTGGATCCCAGGGAAGTTGGGCTTTGGCTTTTTCCTCTCTAGTCTACCCACAGGCAGGAGGTAGAAAGTAGGGCTGATCTGGAGATCCATGGCAACCTAGACCATGACACATAACTGCACAGCCACACAACCATCTCTCTGGCCACACTTAATATCATTTAACCTGATCTGCTCCCAAAGAACAGTATTTCCTCACACACGTTTACCAGGGGCCGTGGGATGGGCTTCTGGGGCTTCTTGGAGCCCAGCTTCTTCATGGCATTGTAGTACTTCTTCTGCTCCTCTGTCATGAAGATGTCCTGGCCCCCTAAGTGCAGGAGAGGGTCATTCTGTTATTAAAATAACAAGAGCCCACCAGGATGCCCAAATCAAAGGAGCCTGTGTGGGAAGGACCATCTCAACCTTCTCTCCTCTGCAGAAAGACATGCCAAGTAGAGGATTGGGTGCCACAGTCAATGACCCAGTGAAATGAGTCCATTCCATATTCCCTGCTTGGGTCTCTGCAGCAAAGCTGGTTTCTCTCCGGGAACTTGGAGATGCTGCCTGGACAGATGGTGGGGTGGTCTGGGAACAGGACTCCAGAAGAAGATCTGCACCCATTCAGATCTAGGGCTTGCATGCAGCCTGCTCACTTCAGTCTAATTCAGTGGCTTGTAGAGTCACAGGCCCAGATGGGGTGGGGATGGGGGGTGGCACGGGCTTTCTTTGGGGCCTCTAGAGCAAAGATGCCAGGACACAGCATCTCAGGGCTTTCTGAGAGGAGCAACTGAGGACAGTTAGTGACTTATCCTTGGGCCCCTGGTCTTTCAGGACCTTTGGTTGTTCTCTTGAGACCTGCCAGTTGCACTGCCTGCTGCTTCTACCATGCCATATACTGCACCATTAAAGATGTCTTCCTCCTCTGAGATGGAGTGTTCGCTTTCTTTAGGACCCTTTGGACTTCCTTCGTTCAAACCCATACCTTTTACTTCCTGACACAACTCGAAGACCCATTTTAATCGCATGCTTGTCTAAATTAGTTACTGCAAATGACGGGGAAATGGGATATTTGTCAGGTTGGAGAGATTTCAAAGACCTGTGGACACAAAGCGCCTTTGGGGAGGGACAGCTTGGTGGTGCCCAGCGGGGACAGGGGCAGTGAGTGCTTGAGCACTAGCTAGGGCCGTCCTGGGAATTCTGGGCATGGAGTCAGTGGGTGCAGATTTTCACCCCAGTGTGATCACTGGTTCATCTAACTCTACCACATAACACGGCCAACTGTCTCCAGGCCTCAGTTTCCTTATCTGTAAGTGCGAGAAAGGATTGTCTGAGTGATCTCAAAGCCCCCTGGGTACCGGCCACAGTGGTTGGTATTGTCTTGCTGAGGCCCTCTGCAGCTCCCACGGACTTCTTCTGTCCTGTTTGCAGGCCCAGGGCCCTGCCTGAGGATTTTCTGAGTAGGATGCCTGCTCTACTGAATATGTATTACAAATTATAGTAGTAACATGTAGAATCTAGTGCCTACTGTGTGTTCAGCCCTAAATGAAGTGCTCTCTGTATGTGTAGGGGTTTACTTACCTCTCACCATACTCCTGGGAATAGGTATCATTAACCCCATTGGACAGATAAGAAATCTGAGACCCTGGGAGGTCCAAAACATTGTCGGCATCCTCTGGCAAGCTGGAGACTGAATCACGAAGGTAAACCCAGGCTTGTGTGATGCCAAAGGCTGTGTTGTGCAGTGTCTCAGACACAGGCCCCTGTTCTCTCTGGGTTCCTGTTTATAGGAATCTAAAATGGTGCCCTGCTGAACCTCAGAGGTGTGAAGGTTTCTGAGGCAAGTGTAGTGCAAACCTGTTTTATGCCTTTAATGCCCTCACCCTCGTGTTTATTCCATCATGTGAGAGATCTGAGAGGCCATCTGGGATTAGGTTCCCATCACCTGAGTCACTGCCCATCCTCCCTGCCCCATACAAGGCTGGGATTTTGCCAGCGCTGGGGTCACACCCCTTCCCGAGGTGTCCGGACTCAGTCCTTTAGGGCTCAGAGCCCCAAAGAGAACAGCAAGTGCTGGAGCCCTTTCTTGCCCTGTTGATATTTCTCAAGTGGTCACCTGTGGGACATTTGGGTCCAGCTGGGAAGGCTGAGGTCCCTTCGGAAAGAAGGATGGGAATTGGGGTGGGGACATGGGGAAGGGCCACTTTGCTGACATGCATCTCTCCCACCAGCAGCAGCAACTCTGGGGACCAGACAGGGTGAGGATTACAACTAGGGAGCAAAAGTCAGCTTGGGTTCAAGGCCCAAATTAAGGACTGGGTCAGGCCTGAAAGGCTGTGAGTAGTGTTGGCTTTAGCCATGAGGCCAGAGCTGCTGAGGCGACAGGAAGTGCAAGATTCACCGATACAGCAGAAACACTGAGTCCCACTTATCTTTTTTTTCTGTTGATTGAAGTTGTCAATTATGACTCCGACAAAGAGATTCAGGGTGAAGAAGCCACCAAAAATGATGAAGATGACGAAGTACAAGTACATGTACAAGTTGTCCTCCCACTTGGGCTGACTGTTGACCTGCGGCAGACAAGGTGGAGTTTGGGAGAGCGAGGCCTTTTGGTTTAGATTTACCCTAAAAGCCAACTCTAAGTGCAGGAAGTGGGACTCACGGAGTGAGGGAGAACAAGCAGGAAGAGGAAGAGAGCTAAGGAAGGGGTGCTGCTAAGTAGGCTGTTGCAGACAACTGGGACTCAATCCTATGGGGGACCTCTGAGGACAGGGAAGCTGGAATAGTCACTAACAAACTCCCAAAACTTATCAGGGAGGATTGTCTCTGGGGACACCAAATTCCCCATCCTCGGGGGAGAGACTGCTGAGTAAGCTCCAAAGGACTAAAATAAGTCTTCAGACAGAGCTCCAGGAATGTACCTTGGGAGTGAACTCAGCAGAGCTGCAGAGGCAGTAGGGGCCCTTCCCCACCAGCACCTCCCACCTGGCTTCCAATGTGCAGCTCCTGCTCGTCCAGGAAGCGGCCTCCCAGGCACTCGCCTTTAGAGACTATTGGCTGCTCTCCTCAGAGGTGGGCAGCAGAAGGGCTTGAGAAGCCCAAGGAGCGGGAATGGCAATGAGCGGGGCAGCTCTGGACACGGCTGCAGGGATGGAGGGTGTGAGGCTCTGGATGGATGTCTCTTCTGGCACCAAGGCTGGCTCCATTTCATTATGAATACAGACTGGGATGGGCAGGGCACAGGGAAGGGAAAACTGTAGGCACAGTGGGCCAAGACTCACTTCTCGGGAATCGACGGCCGCATACATAATGTCCATCCAGCCTTTAAAGGTTGCCTGGAAACAAGGAGCAGAGGCCACTCAGTGTCTGCCCATCATCCATCTTGGCCCTTCTCAGGCCATGGCAGCCTGGTGAGAGAGCAGGGTCAGCTATAGGGCTTGAGGAGAGAAGGGCTGGGGCAGAAAGGGAGAAAGAGTCCTCTGAGAGACCTGACTAATCTCACGTGGTGACTGAAAGTAATCCACATGTGGCCATTCCAGAATAGAGTGGCATTGAAGACATAGAAACTTCTGGAATATAGCACAGACTTGAGATAGGAGTAGGGCGTGGCTCGAGCTGGCTGGGAAGATGGGCGTGACCTGAGAGAGTGGCCTAGACCTGATGTCAGCCTGAGGCATGAAATCCAAATGCCCCCTTCTCACAGGATCGGGAAAACTCTCTCAAGAACTGGGGTGAGTTAAATAGAGACAATTCCACAAGGTTGGGTCTCTATTCACCCTACTCTACCTTCTCCAGCTCTGTCCTTAGCTGGCTCTCTAGCCCCTTTTCCTTTTTCAATTCCCAAACTGCCTGGTGGCTATTTCATTCACGTGGAGGAGCCAGTTTCTTTTTTTCTTTTTGCTATTTAAATAAACTTTCCCACTGCATTCAATTCGTCCGTCCAATTCTTTGTTCGTGACAAAAAAGAACCTGGAACTTAGAGCGCGGCCAGCTCCTGACGGATAACAGACTGGGTGTCCAGATACCTGGCTATACTGCCAACAACCTCAAGGCTGCTCTGTGTCCTGGATTAAGGCTTCCATCTCGGGGCTGCCACTTTCCCACCTCATGCATATAGTTTAAGAATGGGATATGTATGCATGGAAGAGCAGGAAGTCGGGGGTAGAAAACTTCCACATTCCTGTCTCCAGTCTCAGCACTCTTGGGGTCTTGAAATTGAATGTCCCCTTTAGCATATGCAAGGCACAAAAGAAGTCTCAGGTCTTGCAACGCTAGTCCTGTTACAGCACTTGATGGGCTGTTTGTATTCATGTACTTGTCAGTTTTCCTCACAGAGCATCAGTGCCTGGAGCCAGTTGCAACTATATCTCCCACAACTAAGCACATGCCTGGCGTAATGGAGCTGCTCAGGGATTATTCGTTGATTGAATGTGTGAAGAAATGGCGGAAGCAGGAACTCGAGGGTAACTACCTTACGGATGTGTAAGTAATTGTATCAACACTCACCTGAATGGAGGACTGAATGAATGGGATGAAGGCAAGAGATGGATGAACAAACGTGAAGTGTGAATGAGTTTGATTGTCCCTATCACCAACATTCTCTATCATTGCAACAAACTCAATTAGACATAACTCACCACCATTGAGGAGATGATGGTAAGAATGTGCTTATCTATATTGCACCACTCTAAGAGCACATTAGTATGGTGGTCTAGCCTAGTGGGGTACTCTGTAGGAAGAGAGAGTAGCCTCAGATCCCACCTAGTGCTACCCCTTGCAGTGTCTCTAGGCAGCATCTCTAGAAGACCCCATGGGCTGGGGATTTATCTCAGTGGTTAGAGTGCTTGTGTAGCAAGCACAAGGCCCTGAGTTCGATCCCCAGTACCAAAAAAAAAAAAAAATCTAGAAGACCCCAGACCATCCACTTACTGAGCAAAGGAAGAGAAATGGTTGATCTCATGGTTGACTCACCACCTGAAGAAGCGCGAGGTAACCCATCATGACATTATCAAAGTTGACTTTCACATTGACCCAGAAGAGGTTGCCAGTATGGTTTTGATTCTCACATTCAGACATGTTATTCACAACTGTCCAATTCACAAGGGCAAACCCTTCATTGGTGCGGTTGATGCACCTCCCAAACTTCCCCGCGAAGAGGTTCACGCCCATGATGCTGAAGATGAGCCAGAAGATCACACAGACGAGGAGGACATTCACGATGGATGGGATGGCGCCCACCAGGGCGTCCACCACCACCTGGTGGGAAAGAGAAAAGGATCTGGGACCCCAGAGTGCCCCCTCCCTGTGGGATGCCCTCACTCAGGTTGCTTCAGGAGCAGTGGCCTTTGGAAGCAGCGGGAGAAGTATGTTTGTGCATGAATTCAGACTCAGAAGACACTGAGCCCCTGGAGATGGGTTTGGACTTCTTTCCACAGCCTCGCTCATGGCAGGTCTAGGAGCCTCTCGGGATGGCGGGATGCGTGAGCTTACCAGCACAGATATTCATTTGGGGGTATGAATGGGTGTATTGCACTTGTACATATAGACTTTTAGAGCCTTAATTTATTCCCTTTAATTTTATATTTTACAAAATATAGTGTAAATAAAGTATGCTTTGGTCAAGAATCAGTGAAATCTAAATCCATATTCAAAAATGTACTCATTTGTAAATCAGCAAGCAAGAACTTGAACATGAAATAAAATAAATTTCAAGCTGTTTCAATCTTTAGCTTCTAGTGTTTCTAAAGTTGCTTCTAAAGTTAATTATAAAACTCCGCTTTTGTTTTCAAAGCTGGGAGGACTGTTTTGAGCCACCGGTAGAGGAAGGGCAAGGTGGAGGCTGATAATGGATCAGAAAAGAAGTAGGTGGAAGGAAAAATTCTTCAGGGCCACAGGTTGGAGAGAAGAGGCATCTCAGTGAGTTGTGGTTGAGGAGTTGATATGAAGATGTCACTATATTTAAATGGGGCGTTAGAGAAAAGACTCATTTGTCATAGAAAGATGGAGAACTTGGGATGTTTTAGAGATCTTTGTGATAAGATTAAGAGACAGAGTTGGGAGATAACATGCTGTGGAGTCTTGAAGCGGGAGCATTTCAGAAGAGAGTGTGGTCTGAGTCCTGATGGGTGTGCTGTTTATGGGAAGCCTTGAGGGAAGGTTCTGACAAAGGGATTTATAGGAGAACTGGGAGATTTGCGATATGCATGACCGCCAAAGCCGGAGCAGAAGGGAAGACACAGAGCTGACCTGTGGGAGGCAGGCCTTGGAGCTTGGGGTCAGCGGTAAGGAGGGCGTAAAGAGGCAAGGCTTCCCAAATGTTGTGGCTCAGCTATGTTGTGGATCAGCTATGCTGTGGATCAGATATGTTTTGAGATCGGACTTACCCTCATGCCTTCGAATCGAGACAGAGCCCGCAGTGGCCGCAGGGCGCGGAGGGTCCGAAGGGCTTTGATGGAAGCCATATCAGAATATTCCAGGATCTTCGCTATGAGGCTTATCAGTGAGATCTGAGTGCAGGCAGAGAGCACAAGCGTCACAGCAGGACCCGGAAAGGCAGCCTGGCAGAAGGAGATGGGACTCTCTCCCTGGCCTCCCATCCCCTGCTGTAAGTTGTTGTCCCGGCTCCCACCATATTCTGAACTCCAGCAGAGGTCAGAAGGAGTTCAGCTCCGTCTCTTTTAGGGAAAATTTTATTAATTACTTACTTAAGCCTCTGGGAAAGAAAAACTCACTTTCCTACATTGTCACCCTTGTTGATGTAGGTGGCCAAGTTTCCTTCCCCGCTTGTGGGGCCAGCTGAACCCCACTAACCTTGAAATTTTGATTGACTTTCAGCGACTCGGAGAGACATTGTCTCCAGACGGGGCCAATGCCGAAAGCCCAGTCTGAGAGATGTAAAGTTGGTCTTAATGGTATCTGCTCAGAAAAATGGGCTGGAAGGAACCCTGCTTAGGGTGAGGTCTAGGTCCCTCCTGGGCCTGATTTCATGAGCTGGAAGTCAGACCAAAAGAAGTCAGTCCACAGTTCTCGCAGCTCTCCAGTTCTCAGCAAGAGTGAGAGGCAGTGGTCCCTGGGGCCAGCTGTGGGAGCTGGCTGAGAGGTAATGGCTGAGTCATGAGCCCCTGTTGTTCTGGTAGCTTTTGTTTAAGTGATGGCCCAAGGACTGTGAAAGACAGCAACTGACATCGAAAAATGGCCACCTCTTCTAGGAACTTTGAAGGTGCTAGGGGGACACTTTATGTAGGGGGGCTGTGACCGAATCCTGTGAGACCCCAGCTGTGGTGTGGATGGCGGGCTGAATTCAGGCTTAGCTTATTACAGCAGCCAGGTGGGCTGTACGCCAGAACTTTAGAAAGCAAGGGGTTTGCACTTGGGTGCTTGAGCTTCACACAATATCCGTTCTCTGAAAGGTGGTTAATTCTACCAGGACCAAGAGCTGGAATGGAAAGGACCCCCTTCCTGCACCCACACAAGGCTCCAGACACCAGTAAGTGTCACCCAGCTGCCTGGCTGCTGAGGGCTGGGATCTTTGGGGCCAGTTCCATTCTGGAACTTACTCAGTCTTGCTTACCCTCCTCGAAAGGCTCCTTTGTGCAAAATTTGCTGCTTGGCCAGACAGGGGCTAAGGCTTCTCCAGCAAAGCCCACCAGCCGTGTGCAGCTCCCCTCCACTGCTCAGGCTACAGGCCTCCAGACTGGTCCCCAGGCCCCGATATTGCATCCCTCCCATACACTACACCACACATCAGACTGCGATGATGTCTATCATACCTCCCACCTTCTCTGGTACTCTATCAATCTCAGAATTAGCTCTTCTTTCCATATGGCTCCTTCATCTCTCCAGCTGTTCACTCTTCCCTCCTCCCATTTATCTACCCATTTTTACTTCCTCTACCTGCCCTTCTCCATCAGTCCTTTTCTTTCAGCCATCCATTCCCATTCTTCTTTTCCTCTTTCCTTATGCCTATCCATCCATTCTAATCTATATTTGTACTTGCTCTGTGAGTAATCTGCAAGACGAGCAAATATTTCTAATAAGTTTTAACTTTATAAATGAGTGATGTCTTGCAATATGAGTAGTACATGATGCTGCACATCACGTGATCACAGCTGCATCAATGATTCCTCTCTCTCTCGCTCCCTCTCTCTCTCTCTCTCTCTCTCTGCAGTGTTGTGGGTGATTGTCTCCCAACAACAAGAGGTAATGGAGATCTCATCTGCAGAAGAGGAAGGGAAAAAGGTAGAAAACTCTCTTACTTCAAATGAGATTGGGGAGATGTTAGGGAGATGTGTAAAATGTGGGAAACAGTGCAAAATTTTGTAGAAAAGCACCACCCGAATAAGGCACGACAACACAATATCATGTTTCTATGAAATGCTCAAAAAGAGGATAAAGCAAGTGTCATTCTTTCATCTGCCTCACACGAGCCAAGAAGGTTTTCAAAGTTAAGGACATGTTAATTTATTTTTATTTATATTTTATATTTTCTTTATTATTTTGTACATTATAGTACTGTAATCATTTTATATGGCTATTTTTGGGGTTGTGGAACAAATCATCTGAGTTTTCATGATTTCTTATGGGGGAATTTGCTTTGATATATATACAAGTGCTTTGGATTATGAGCATGTTTCCAGAATGAATCATGCTCGCAAAAGGAGATATATATAAATGTATATGTACACACATATATTTATATACATACATAGTCATCTAACAGGAGTGGGGAGCCAGAATAAAGCATTTCCCTTTCATTTATGGATAACTGCTCTATATGCATAAAATTATTATCCACGGCTCAGATTTCAGGCCTCTCAGCTAATCCCTGTGGCACGGTGGCCTGATGCTGCTAGCACACGGGCATCAGGAAGCAGAGAGCTGCACACATAGGCCTGCCGTGGAGGTCTTGCCAGCGCAGGAGGCTGGACAGAATGTTCTGTACTGGACCCCATCCAGCTTCGGGAGCAAGCACCAGCACAGATACATGGCCTGACACCTCTGATGTGCAGACCTTGGTGCTAGGGGCTGCCAGGGAGGCGGAGCCACTCAACACATGCCTCATCTTGCTTGCAGGACCCCTCAGCTAGGTGGCGGTGAACAAAGAGCTCATGGTGCCAAGTTGCAAAGCCAAGGGGGCTGTGGCCTGAAGAGGACGGGGCCATGTGGCAGTTAGTCTGTGGGAGAGATGACACTGAGGACTCGCAGGTCCAATGTGTGGGAGGCACATGGTAAATTCCTTAACGCAGAGCCATGGTCACAGGTCACCGTGCCAGAATGCTTCAGCCCCAGCTCGTCACCTCTCTGGGGGACCTGCTGGGGAGGAGCCAGGGCTCTCAGCTCAGTGCTTGTGAACCACTGGCAGCATTCTGGAAATGCCCAGGAGCTTTTACAAAATATTCGTGCCTGGACTTCACCCAAGACTGGGAAGATCAAGGTCTCTGGGATAGTGGCATTTGCTCTGTGTATTTTGGGGGGTGCTAGGCATTGAACTCCGGGCCTTGTGCTTGCTGGGCAAGCTCTCTACCACTTGAGCTAAATCCCCAAGCCCTCGATGTATTTTTAAGAGCTCCCCAGGTGATTTTCAAGTGTTACCAGGGTTGGCGACCAGCAGGGGGGCAGATTCTCTGCTCACAGGCCACAGCCCTCCCAGGTCGAGAGCCCTGGAAGCACATGCAAGGCCATAAGCCTCTGGACAGCCTCTCTGTCTTCTTGCTTTGAATGTAAAAAATGCAGAGGATGCTAGTGATCTTTCTGGATGGGGACCCGAGACCTGAGGCCGCCACTGTGTCAGAATCATGCTCTCTGCCTGGTGCTCACCTCTCACCAGGCTCAGGGTGCTCTAGACTCCCTTCTCGGTGCTCGGAGTCCAGAGTAGCCTGCGAGAGCCATAGCCACAGTCAGGGTGAGGACCCCGCAGCCCCTGTGCCCATGAACCACTCACATTCACGATGAGGAAGTCGAGCCAGCACCAGGCATTGGTGAAGTACTTCTTGAAGCCATAGGCCACCCACTTGAGCAGCATCTCAAACACAAAGATGAAGGTGAACACCCTGTCTGTGTATTCCAGCAACGCCTGCACCCTGGGCTTCTGGTCCAGGTAACAGTCTTCGAAGGCCTGCGGGGAAGGGAGCAGAACCGTAGGCTGCTGGGTCCGCAGCACGGGGCCCAGACCAGCAGAAAAGGCGCCTGCAGCCACGGCCCCCGGAGCGGCTTCGGCAGCTGGCTTGCCTGGGTCATTTGCTTTGCTCCGCTCTGGGTGGTGAGGTGGGCAGCAGAGGAGGCACTGTGAGATATAAAGCGAGACTTCCTCAGCCTACTGGGACACGCAGTCCTGCTGATATTTTGCAGGACTGCTAAATGCAAGTGAGAAAGGAAACCTCGAATTGAATTTTGGAAGTGAACCAAAGGGATGGTAACAGTGACTTGCTTCAGAAATAAAAGCATCAAAGGATGTTCGCAGACAGTTCACAAAAAATGCAAGTAAGAATCGCCAACAAACCTCTGAGAAAGAATGTTTTATCTCACTGGTAATCAAGGAAATTCAAATTAGAAGAATGCAGAGCTTTTTTTTTTTTTTTCTTTACCAGACTGGTGAAGTTGAAAAAGAATGGCAGGGAGCACCCCCCCTCCATGCTGGGGTGTCTGTGGGGTGTTCACTCTCATGTGTGACTGGTGGGAGAGTGGACTAGGTCAGTCTTTCAGAAGTGAAATGAGTCCAGGGCTTTAGAAAGCCAATAATTCTGCCTTTGAGGACTTGCCCTGAGGCCACCGGGCACTGCTGGCGCCCCCATCCCCCAGCTGTGGGCACCGGCTTTGCTGGGCTGAGGGATCCAGTGCACCTTGGAAAATGCTTCACAGCTTAGGTCCCCACCCACCCGGGGCAGTGCCGCCTGTGACATGTGGGTTTACACGGCAGGTGGAACAATTCTGTGGCCCCCTTTGCGTTTCAAGGCTCCCTGTGGGAGCCTGAGGCTGGATTTCATCTTCTGCTGGCTCCTTTCTCTGTCCCACTTGCTCCCGCACAAGTTTTGTCACAGTTTATCCCAACAAGCTGCTGGCACAAGAGACCTGGCTGTAGGATCTGCATCTTGCGCCAAAGCTAAAGTGCTTGAGCGTTCAGATCTCTACTGCAGTGAGTGCAAGGAGAGCCGTGCATGTTAGGTGTGAATGCAGGGCTTGTTTGACTGAATGTTGGCATGTTCCTAGGGTGGAACATGTCACAGCCATGAAGTGGGATAGTATGAGAACATTTCCTGGGAAAATTTACCAAGAGAAATACAGAATGTGGGAGGTGGTTTTATTTTTGTAATATTTGTATAGTCTATGCATAAGAAAGATGGGAAGGAGGTAGACCAAAATGTTTGCAAAGCGAGCTTCTCTTTGAGCGATAGAAAAATGGGTGATTTTTTTCTTTTGCCTTTTTCTAAAATTTCCAAGTTGATTTTTTTTTCATTGTGCATTTTACTTTGTCAGATGAAAATTCATGTTGTTTTTTAAAAAGCACTCAAAGTAAAAGCATAAAGAAGACTAAATTCGGTATCAGCCTGTTTGGTCCCATGGGGAAGGAGATGGGAAGTGAAGGGAAGCTGCTGGGGTGGGCGGCTGGGGCAGAGGAGCTGTCTCAGGATCTGAGCTCCCTCCAGGGAACACAGAGCCGAGCGAGCATGGGAAGGTGGTGGCTGTGGGTGTGAAGAGGGACGGGAGGGGGTGTGGAAAAGAGAAACTTGGAGAAAGCGCCCATGAGGAAGGCGTCTGGTCAACAGCACCTGGGTTATTCTTTGTGTGTATTGCTGGGCCCTGGACCCAGGGCCTTTGCACTGAGCTACATTCCGGCCTTAACTTTTAGTCTTTGAGACAAGGTCTCCCTACATTGCTAAATTGCCCAGGTTGGTCTTACACTTGCAATCCTCCTGCTTCAGCCTCTCAGAGTGCTGAGATTACAGTGTGTGCCACTGTGCTTCACTTGGGGTTATCACGTTTATCCAGGAGCATGGGAAAGAAAAAGGAAGGTGTGGAGAAAGCTCCACCTTCCCTTCTCCTGCAATCTGGCCTCTGCACTGGAGCACCCGGCTGGACAGCCGGTGCCTTATCCCATCACGATGGGCACCTTTACGTGCTTCTCCCTGCCCCCTGCACCAAGGCTGCAGGCCAGCTCTGCTCCTGAGACTCTCCTTCCTGCCCATGGGTCTCACTGCCCTAGTTTTCCTCCCATCTCTCAGATCATGCCTGGTCCCTCTCCTGTGCTCTTCCCTGAGGCTAAGGCCAAATGCCAAGCAGTTCTGGCACCTTTCCTGGGAAATCTGGCATTTAAGTTGGTGGCCAGATATTTAGTAGATTGTTCTTAGAGAGTAAATGACACAGGAGGAGCAAGACAAGTAAAAGTGCTCACAGCCATGAATCAAGAAAGTGGGGATCTAATACAAGTGCTTGAATGAGCTTGCTGGGATGCTGGATGGTTCCCCTCAAGTCTTTGAGCTTTGACTGCCTCACCTGTAAAATATGGACAACTGGGGTCGACAGGTCCCTTCCTGTGTCTATGTCTACTTTGTTCTACTGGGTTGAACACGTGAGTTGGCAGAGTGAGGCTGAACCCCTGTACAGCCTTCCTTCCTCATCCTGCAGAGCCCAGTGTTCAGCCAGGGGCTTAGTAAGCATCTCCAAACCCCAAGTTTCTATCCCCTGAGGCCGTTCAGAGTGTGGCGCATGGACGGCAGCATCGGCCCCCACTGGGAGCATGTTGGGAATGCAGGTTCTCAGCCCTACCACTAATCTCCCAAATCAGAAGCTGAAGTGTAACAAGCTCTCCAGGTGATTCCACTGTGAGAATTACTGCTGTAATGGTTTCCTGTGCACAGTGAAGGGGTCACAGCAGCACTTGCAAGTGGTTTGATAAGACAAGATGACCAGACCTTCAGAGAAGGCCAGTGTGCTTGTGAGGTGAGAAGATGGAAAGCCAGGGGCTTTGGGATCAAAGTTGGGAAGCCTTGAACCAGTCCCCTAGCCCATAAGTGGGATGCATACGCTCACTGCTTGCAACGCTTGCCGCCAGGTTGAGCAGGCAGTGGCACTGGCAGCTCAAGCACCTTCCCTGCCCTGCCGTTAGGAGCAGCTCTCCTTCCCACTCTAGGCTGCGGCCTTCACTGGGGCTGCCCTGACCATGCAGCTCCACGCCTTTCACTGGCAGAAAGTCCCACCCGGGGCTCTGTGCTGGGGCCCGTTTCCCCTTACCAGAGACCCACTGCTGAGCAGGATCATGAAGATGATAAAGCTCTCAAACCAGCTGTGCTCCACGATGTGGTGGCAGGTCTTGCGCAGCTGCCAGCCCACGGCCCACGGAAACTCAGTGGTATTGACTCTGCAGCAGGGACAGTGGCGAAGGCAGCCTGTGGGGAGAGGTGACCGGTGGGGAATGATAGTCTGTGATCATCATTTCTGCTCCAGCCATGTAGAGAAACAACTCTGCTGGAAAACCCGCTTGCTGACCTCTTAGAAAACCACTTTTTCCTGAAATAGGTGAGGAGGGAACCGTCAATTCAGCCCATCAGGCTTCCTCTCCAGCACGGGTCTTGCCCATGCAGACATCCTCCCCAACATTATTCCTAGAGATGGCACAGTGTTCCTTGTCCTGCCGCTCACTCATCCTGGAAGCTGGACAAGGCCCGAGGCAGGGCCTGGTGGTGTCTGAGAGGCTCTGCTGGGAGCCCTTGTGGAGCTGATGGCCATCATATGGCTGGTCCAGCCCGGCCTGGCCCAAGGTCTAGTGAAACTAGAAAATTCAATAATTGGTGCCCCCACCCTGCCATAATCCACGATTACCTTCAGAGTATTTGAAGGATTTGTTTATTCATTGTACGAATATTCAATGTGGACATAATGTGCCTCGGTGTTCTGAACATTGAGGGGAAAGAAGAATAAGATATAGACTCTGTCTTTAAGAAAAGATTGAGGGAAACAGATATTTTGAGACCTTCCTCTGGATCTCTTTTATGTCTCAAATTAAGAGTTCAAGGCGAGCTGGGCGTGGTGGTGCACACTTGTAGTCTCAGCACTCTGGGAGGCTGAGGCAGGAAGATTGTTTGTTCAAGTCCAGCCTGGGCAACTTAGTGAGACACTGTCTCAAAATAAAAAAAAGGCTGGGGATGTAGTTCAGTGTGAAGGCCCTGGGTTCAATGCTCAGTCCTGGGGAGCGGGAAGAAAGAGAGATTTCACAATGATGTTTATGGTAGTGACTATACCTTTTCCCCTTTCAACCTCAACTGGTTCGGCTTGTAATCCTGTGAGGGGTCTTTGAGAGTGATGAGCAAGGTACAGCATCTGTTTTCTATGTCTGCTGACATCACTCAAGGTGTCGTGAGTTGTGCATTTGTGTCTGAGGCTGCCAGGGCCCCATTTGTTGGGCTCCTGTGGGCCCCAGCCAGGACCCTGGCCACGAGATGCCCAGTGGAGTAGGGACCAGATGCTGGCCCTAATTAACATCAGCCCGAGGAGGCCCGTGGCTGCCATTTACCTTCCGTGAAGCAGTCATCGGGTTCTTCCAGGTCATCTGCCAGCTCCGGGATCTTCCTCAGAATCTCCTCGGGGTCTGGGCAGTCCACTGTGCTGCCCTCAGAGGAACTCATGTCATCCAGCCCCTGCAGGACAGTGGCCCAGGATGGTGAACTGGCTTTCTGAGGTGCCTGAGACATGCACATGGTCACGGTGAGTCCGCCTGGCTGGGATCCCCACGGCACAGGGCGAGCCCTGCAGGCCCCGGCCGGTGTTGGGGCTGCCCTGGCATTCTATCTGAGTGATAGAGCCCCGAGGCCTATCTGAGTGAGGCTGTAAGCCTCCAGGCCCTGATGGAACGCTGGCGATGGCCCGAGACACCGTAATTACACCCATAAAGACTCTCAGCTTTCACTGGCCTTGAATATTTAATCAGGGAGCAAAGCTGCAGAGGCCTTGCTGCCCTCCTGGCAGCTGGAGCCCTATAATGTCTCCAGATGAATTCAATTAGGAGCTGAAGCTGCTCTTGGGTTAGTAAACTTGATAGCTTGGCTAATGGACCCAAATGGTAGGCTGGGTTCCCATCTGTCGCTGTCAGCCCCTCCCTGTCTGGCCAGGGTCACGCACAAGAAACAAAAACAAAACCAACACCTCGAAGTTGTACACTGAAAACATCGAGTAGGGGAAAGAAGGCAGAAGAGTCCTTAGAATGCTCAGAAGGGAACATGACGTCCACGCGCAGAGCGTGACAGTCTGTGTGACTGGGACGCCTGCGGTTTGTGTTTGTCCACAGCCCCCCAGATCATTTCTCAGCCCCCTCGCTCTTCCTGCCTTGCCACTGAAGGGCTTGGCGACTTTAGAGATGCGTTTTCTGCCTTATCTTCGCCTAGCCCTGTGCCTGCCACGCAGCCGGCACTTCGGGGGCGAGGTGTCAAATGAAATTCTTGAATTATTACAGTGGCAGTAAAGGCTCTGAACCTTTACCTTTCTCCTATAGATTGTTTTCATCCAAGATTTGCAGCCGACACTGCACAGTTTATTTTTACCTTAGAAGGACGTCCCTAACCCGGAGCTTTCCTTCGGCACCGGCTCTGTAATGCGGTCAGTTCCCTTCTCCCCTGCAGCCAGCCCCTCTCCAGCCCTGTCTGCTTTTGGCTAAAGACAAGGGTGCGTCACAGGGAAAGATTTCCTCCTCCCCGAGTGCCTCCAACTTTTATCTGCTGCCTCTGAAAGATATTTGACTCATCGTGCACTGTCTTTTGTTTCCTTTTTTCTCAGCTGTCATTTTCTGGGCACTTACTCCATTTCAGGCAGGAGCTAAACATCTGACAAGCAGCATCTCCTTTAAGCCTCAAAATAATCCTGCCAAGGAGGTATCATCGTGCAGTTTCACAGGTAAAGACACAGAGGCTGGCAGGGGCCGAGGAACTGGCCTGAGTAGAGTTCATCCTTTCTGCTCATCCCTACGCCCGGCTGGGGGCGAGGTCCGGGCGATGGTGGGTGGAAGCCAAAAGTTACTGATCAGCCAGTGGCCGGCAGGGATTCAAGCATCCCCAGGGTGAGAAATGAGACTACGCAGCTGAGTGTGGTCTGGAATGCCCGACCCCATCCCCACCCTCAGTGCTCCTAGCCCTTCTGGCAGCAGCGTCTAGGGCCGTCGTGGCTCTCCAGGAAGCTCACATACCCACCTCTGCAGGGACCGGCGGAGCACCCTGGTCTTTCCACTTGTCACCCAGGTATGGAGCCAGTTCCTCAGAGGACATCCTAGAGTCTGGACTCCTGGGTGTCAGGTGGTCCTCACGCCTCCCAACCTGCTTCGGCTGCTCCTGCTAATGACAGTGGGTCCCAAATGGCACCTGAGTTGGTTACAGTGATCACCCTGCAGGCTGGCAGAGCTAGGACTCCAGATGTGCAAGTAACACACATAGCAAAGCACATGCGTATAAAACGAGAACAAAGACTGATCTGTATTTAACTTGGGGCTCCATTCCTTAGAAGCTATGTGACCTTAGGCAAGTTTTTTAACCTTTCTGATCTTTTTTCCCCACTTACAAAATTTCAAAGGCAAGATGTACCTCACTCTGTTATTTTGGTGACTAAGTATGTTAACGCTTATATTCTGCAGCAGGAAGAGCTTGGCTCAACAGATGTTAGCCATGACCACTATTACTTGTCCAAGATTCAGACTGGTAGGGAACTTGGCCATCTGGATCTTCTCCCAAAGAACTCCAAGGTAACTAAAAATTCTTCCGAGGCAGACAGCCATCATAGAGTTCATGTCCTTTACTCTGGGGATGGTGACGCCTGTCCTCGGCTGTCACCCAGACAAAGGCATGTAAAAAATGGCAGCTGATAGCAGCAGCTGAGGGAGCACAAGAGTAGTGACGGTGGAGGAAGAAGGCCGTGGAAGAGCTGCAGACTCAAAGCACCATAGTTGGCGGCCACTTAGAGGCCTGGCCAGGAGCCCCGTGCTAGGAGGGCCTCGCCGATGCAGAAGTGTGCCCTGGTCGTGGAGAAGGGGTTAATGAGGCCGACATACTGGCGTAGGGTAGTGAGGAACTGGGCAAAGTATTTAAGGATCTATATTATCAAAAGGTTTCAATGTGCTTTAAAACTCTTTGAAAGGAGTGTCATTTCCCTATGATGTCACTTGTTGACAAGTGAGTCATGTAATAATCAGGACTTCTTTGGATCATGGTGGAGAGTAGATAAGCCTGCTCTTGGACAGCATGCTATTATTGGAGGAATATCATTAGCATCTCCTGTCCAGGGTACAGGCTGAGTCTTGCAAGGGGACAGCTGTGTGAAAGACAAGGTCCTAGCACCTCAAGGTGGTCTGGTACTTACCTACTGTCCCTGCTCCCTGTGCCTGTCTAGGGAGTTGTGATCTTTTCTCCTGGCCCTGCAGAGGGCCGCCTCCTCTGGAGAACTTGGCACAGTTTCGGCTTCTGTATGGCAAGGTCCCCTGTGCCTGGCTTGCCAGGGACTCCTTAAAGCTGTACCAATCTCACTGCTGGAAAGCCTCATTCCCACCATTTCTGCCCCTAGTGGCCTTCACCCTGGGGCCCTCCCTCCTTCCTGCGGCTGCCCCTGGGGGAGCACTCTTACCTGTTCTTTGGGGGTCACTTCCTGCCTGGAGCTCTGAGCATCCTGCTCACCATCATCCTCTGAGTCATCGAGATCAGATTCGCCCTCCGCAATGGGCACAGAGACCCACAAGCTAGGATCGGTGATGAAGTCACTGTGTTCATCCCTGGGGCCTCTGAGAGGTGGCAGCACTCTGGGGCTCCCCAAGGCCTCAGCATGCCAGGTAGGCTCAGCAGCAATGTGGTTCTCGGCTTTGGAGCTGGACAGAGGGGGTTTTGCTGCCAGCTGTGGCTCCACCTTTGGCCTGGGGAGCAGGCAGGGCTTGAGGAAGAAGCTGAGAAGGGCCTGCCTGGCTTGGTGGCCAAATGCCTGGAGGCGCACCAGGGCCACCTGCAGGTTGTTCACCTCCCCATCATCCTCGGGCGCTGTGAGGTTGTCGGCACTGAAGGAGCTCAGCAGCAGGGCGATGAACAGGTTGAGTACCTGGAGAGAAGGCGAGATGGACCAATCAATGAGCTAAGCCCCTCCTTGGCCACTTGGGGGGCAACCGTTTGGCAGGACAGTCACAGCTTGGGGCTCCCACACCCACCCAGTGCCCTGCCTCTTGGGAGACTGGATGGATGTTCTGAGAGCAGGTAAGGGACCCTTGGGATGTCCCAGGTGACCTGCCAAGGGCACGGAGGCTTAGAGACACATTCTCCATCGCAGTGAGGTTCACCCTGTGACAAAAGGACATTCAGGGACACTTGAATGGAGCAGGCCAACCTCATTTCCAAAGCCTGGGGTTTTATCCCTCACTCTGGAACCCTGGGCACATCTCACTGCTTCTAACTTGGAGTTCTTCCTCTGTAAGCAGGGAGCAGGGTTTGCTCCCTACGTTTTCAGAGTAGGTGTGAGGATGAAAGGAAATGGAGGTACAAGAGTTCTTAAAGAGGCAAACTTCCTGCCTGAGGGCCAGGGCGACCTGCTTATGCAAGGAAGGAGCTGGCCTGGGAAGAAGGAGCTGGGGCAGCACTGACTTTGGAGTGCAGACAGAACGCAGATCTCTGGCTCACTACTGGAGTGAGAAAGTTTCTCATAGTTGAGTTTCTCCTGTCTGTAAAACTTTTACACAAAACGAATCCAAATCAAGCCGGGCATGAAGGCGTACCCCTGTAATCCCAGAACTCTGGGAGGCTGAGGCAGGAGGGTTGCATGTTTGAGGCCAGCTTGGGCAACTTAGTAAGACCTTGTCTCCAAAGAACAAATAATAAAAAGGCTAGGGATGTAGTTTAGTGCACAGGCCCTGGGTTCAGTCCCCAGTACTGCCAAGAACAAAACAAAACAAAAGAAAACAAAACAAAAACAACAAAAACCCCCAAATTGGTTGATTTCCCAGGCAATAAGAAAGGGAATCTTGGAAAGACCACTGCTGTCCCTAAAGCCAGAGAGTGCTGGGTGCCTACAACTAGACAAGCTGGGAGCAAAGAGCTGGGGCTGATTGCTAATGGGCGGGAAGGTCTCCAGAGGGACTTCCCCAAACCTGGGAGTGGATCTGAAATGTGTGATCAGCCAGGCATTGTCCAGCATCTTTCTTTCATCTTGTCCCTCCACTTCTAGTTGGGACCAAGAAATCAGGCAGCTGTCACCGTCTTAAGAAAATATCTTCTGAGCAACCCATGTGGGGGAGAAAATGTTCCTTCCACAAGGAACAGCTCCCATTTATTGAGTTCTCGGATACTGCACTAGGCAATCTGCACATGTCATCTTCTGAAGCTAATGCTTGATGTTAAGGGAATCAGGGCCTGGGACGAATCAGTCTGGTGCCCTGGGTCAGCCAGTCAGTAAGTGGTGGAGGAGGGGTTTCCTTCTCTGTCACATGGGCTTGCGCCTGCAGTCAGGCTGCCTCCCCGGCGTGCTTCTTATCATGTGCCCCACATAACTCTGGAAAGTTTGAAAACTTTTCACCAGGGGGCAGTGCGGGCACAAACATGTACAAGGTCAAGGCTTTTTAGGATGACCCGGAAGCCTCCCCCACTGCCCACCAGACGGAGCCCCAGGGGGACTCCTGCTCACCACCAGGTTCCCCAGCACCATCACGGTCAAGAAAAGGATGAGGCATATGGGTTTCTCGTTGACTTCCATGCAGTTCCACATGTTCTCGATCCACTCTCCGCAGAGGATCCGGAAGACAATGAGGAAGGAGTGGAAGAAGTCATGCATGTGCCAGCGGGGCAGCTCGTCGCCTGGCAACGTCAGCTTGGCCTGTTGGGTCCAGTAGGCCTCCCCGAGGAGCTGCTTGCCGACCAGAGCGAAGATGAAGACGATGATGGCCAGGATGATGGTCAGGTTCCCCAGCGCCCCCACCGAGTTGCCGATGATCTTGATGAGTGTGTTTAAGGTGGGCCAGGACTTGGCCAGCTTGAAGACCCGCAGCTGTGGAGAAGCAGAGACCCCCGTCGGGCCCTGGCAGCTCACCCATCTTTCATCGAAACCCTTTGCTGGAAATCAGGGTTCTGAGGAAAGCACGGGCAGCTCTTCCCATTAAGATGGGTGCTCCCTGGAAGCTGTGTTTAGAGACTTTCTTTCTTTTTCAGACTGCATATCTATTGCCGATTAGTATATGTTTGCATTACACAATGCATACATTCGCATAGGGAATTGGTGCACAAACATCTCAAAACTTGGTCCTTTATACTTGCTCTTCCTCTTTTATTTCTTCTTGTCCCCAGATCTTCCATCTCCACAAAATCTATCTCCCTGTTTCCCATAATCTAGCTTTTATTTTTCTCTTCAAATTATTTATGCTTTGTGTTTCTCAAGAATATGATAAGCCTTCTGTGGTCCCTAAGTATCAACATGCTTCTCTGTGTGTGGCACAGGCAGGTTCCTGTACAGCGGAGGTCGTCTTGCCATCTCACTCTGATCCCTCCTGGATGCGGACCTGAGCTGGGGTTGTGTGCTGGGCTAAGAGGAGGGTCACGGATAAGTGAGAATAACTTACTCTTGATCCAAAGACAGGCTCACTCGCTCAGCTGGAGCACGGCCCACGGCACTGTGTAGGTACAAGCTAATCATCGTTTTGGGCATTCCTCATCTGGGGGCAGTAGACAGTGTCTGTTGCCCCCACTAGCTCTGCAGCTGCAGTGGCTGTGACTCCCTGCACCCAGCATCCATGCTCATACTGTCCCTGAATTGGTCGACCAAGCTTCCTGCCTAATGTGTGCCAGCCATACATGTCATGGCTCTTTGCTAGCCCGCCAGCACAAGGAGAGAGGTACAGGGCTCCTGCTTTCACGGAACCAATGGTTTAATCACTGATTAAGATTCAGACTCCACAAGTCTTCATTGGAAACCCAAATATGCTAAGTCTCACAAAAAGGCGAAAGCACTGTACGTAAAGATGTACAAACACCTCACAGTGAATTGATGGGGTTCTTGAAGACACTAGTGAATGCTGTCAGCCAGTCAGTGAGAGAGAGTGTGTGTGTGTGTGTGTGTGTGTGTGTGTGTGTGTGTGTGTATGGAGCATCTACTAAGAGCCAAGCTCAGTCTTCCATGCTAGGACACAGTGTGGAGCAGAGGAGTACCGTAACAATTCTGTCCCCTACCCAGCAGAGTGAATCCCTAGGGAGCAGGCTGAAGGCCCTCACACAGGAAGTACCATGTCCACTTACTCTCCTCTCACTGGAAGCAGAGCTTAAAGCACTAAGTCTGGTGTGGTTTGGCCAGAGGCAGCTGTCAAACAAATAAATACTGAGTGCTGGGCACCAGACAGAGCCCTTTTGTGGAGGGCGGTGAGGGAAATTTCCTAAATAATACAGCGGACCAAAGTCTCCATTCTCAGTAAATTCTGGGCAAGTGCAAATGCAGAGGCCAGGCGAGGGCCTCACACTGGATGATAGCCAAGCCACAAAGCCTTGGGCCACAGCCTGAGACAGTGAGGGACACTGGGACTTGCTAACCAGCTCTGAGCAGAAGCATCGGACATTGATGCCTGCCTCAACTACACTTGGCTGCATCATTCCACAGTTTCCTTAGAGGAGGAGGAGGGCTAGAAATTAATATTAGACTCTCCATAGAGAGCAGCCCCTAAGTAAGCCCTTGCTAAACTATAAGCAAAATGTATGTATTTTTCACCATATGACATAAATTAAGACATCTTCCATTAATTTTTTCTCGCCTTTATAAAGGACAATCCAACAAGATCTGTCTGTCCACTATTGTTTCTAAGCCACCAGTTGGAGGGCCCCCACCATTAGCCAATCAGTACCCATTTATGTGCCTGCTGCTGGGGTTATAGAGCCCACTCTTGCTGGTATCTCCAACTGGTAGAGGAGGAGAGTAGTGCACCTGTATCTGTGTTCCCCATACCTCACCTCTGTTCCATCTAATTATTCACCATCATCTCTGCCCCGCTTAGTGTTATGTCAAAGGATCTCTTCATATTATCACGTTAAAACTTATAATCAGGTTGGGGCTGTAGCTCAGTCATAGAGCACTCGCCTAGCATGCATGAGGCCCTGGGTTCAATCCCCAACCTTGAAAAAGAAGACAAAGTTGGTAACTGAGGATATATTTGGACAGAAATAACTTGAAGCTAATTACTTATCTTAAGCTTTTCTATATTTTTAATCTTTCTTTAGTGAGGATGCTTTATTTCTAGAAGAGAATGAAAAGTCAGCCTAACATCTCTCTTCTACTGGGGATGTCACCCCTGGGCGATGAAGTACAGCTTGCATTTCTGAAAATATCAGAGTGTAGGGTAATAGGATAGAGTATACCAGGTCACGCTTGGGTCCTTCTTTTCATCAAATATCACAGAAAACACTGGACAATAAAATCCTAAGTGTGTTGATGACCTACCAATGACATAAACAAATTTTAGCCAAAAAAAATGAAATAAATATGAAAATTTACTTTTCCTATTTCCAGTCCCAAAGGAAGACTTGTTTTTCAGCTTCACTTGGAGATAGTTGGAGTCATGTTATTGGGGTCTGACTTATGGGACCGAGAGGGAAGAAAAAGGAACATACATTACTTTCAGGCATAGCCATAAAAAGCCCTGCACTTTCTTTTCCTCTTCCGTGGTTACCACGGAAGCCGCCACTGAAAGCAGTGATGCCACAGGTGGGATAATCCTAAAACCCCGAGTCACTACTTGGCATGAACACTCCCAGGACAGCTTCCCTTCTAGCACTGAATGTGCTGTGGGATATAAACCTCATTAATGTTAACTCACAGACTGGGGAGGTGGCCCTGCCACGGGAGATATGAGTAATGTAGAAATGAGTACAGTGAAGGGAGGTGCTGCCATCTCAAAAACATCAGTTGTGTGGCACTGGCTTAGTGCAATTGTTGGGTGGGCAGCAAGAAAATTGGCATTAGAGGACTTGGAAAATGCTGATCTGTGTTAGTCAGCGGCAAAAACATTATTGCAATAATTCTGGGGTTGGTCCAAAGCCTTGTGAGCCAACAGGCCTGGGAGAAGGATTCATAAAAGCTTACTATTGTGTGTCAGTGTAATTGACCATGTTCCAGGAGAAATTACAAGAAAGAGATGAGCCCAGGAAATATTAGACTGATTTACAAGAAATGAAAGAAAATAGAGTCCAGAAGTTTAGATCCTTGAAGATTTAGGAAAGTACACTGCCTCTAAATTCCAAATAGTAAACAATCAGATCAGATCTTAGTGTTGAAGACCGGTTAGATTTCGGAACTCTTAGCAAAGGTTACATGACTGGTGTAGCCACCATTTCTCTTGAAAAGGAAAGGTATAGGGACAGAGAAACAAAGGAAGAAAGTGGCACTGAGAACTTTGTCTAGGAATGTACAGTGAGTGTGCAGCACACCAGAGGTCTGAAGCCATCTAAGTCTCAGAAGAAACCAAATTGCTCGATAAACCATGAGCCCTCATCCAAAAATCCTTGACCATTTAAAACTTAGACCCTGGCCTAACATTTTTCCACAGCAGGAAGCAAATTCTGAAGGCCCTGGACTCTCAGACATGGTGAAACAATTTACTGAAAGACCCCCAAGTACTGCTACCTGACTTGCGTTAGACTATGCTAACTAAGAGGGGGAAATAAACCTTTACTGGGTTCAGCTGCTGAGTTTTTAGAATTGTTTGTACAGTAGCTACCATTGCTTATCATTGATTAATTTGCTATTGTTGTTAGTATTATTCGTAGCGCTAGGGATCGAACCCAAGACCCGAGGCAAGCACTCTACAACCGAGCTAAACCCTCAAGCCCATAATTTATTTTTAAAAAGAAGATAAAAATATTTAGTATGATAATAACTCGGGAAGAGGAAATTGGAATAAAAAATTGTCCTGGAGGAAAGAGAAGATTTTAGCTAACATTTTACTTTGACTAAGTTAACTACTTATGCTGTAATTTTTTCTAAGTTACTTATGCTGTAATTCCTTTTTTCCTTTTTTCTTTCTTTTTTCCCATGTGGTACTAAGGATTGAATCCAGGGACCACTGAGTTACATCTCTAGACCATTTTTTTTTTTCAAATTTTGACAAAAGGTCTCACTAAGTTGCCCAGACTGGCCTCCAACTCATGATCTTCCTGCCTCAGCCTCCCGAGTAGCTGGGATTACAGAAGTGCCATCATGCCGGGCTATTATGCTATAATTTTTAAGGAAACTGCTCAAAGAATAGAAAACAAGCATTTAGTTTCCAAGTAAGTAGAAGAGGAAATAATACAAGGAAAAATACACAGTATAACCCAAAATAAATCAAGGAATGGTGGGGTGAGAGACTGACCAACCTAAAGATGGGCGCATATTTAAATACAGTATACCAGTATTCACAATAAAATAGGTGAACTAACTCCTTTGACTAAAAGACAAAGATTGGGTTGTAAGAATTGAATAAGAATTCCAAATCTGATTGTGTGCTATTTGCAAGAAACAAACAAAAAAACCTAAAGATACACAAAGGTTACATGTAAAAGGATAGATAAAAATACACCAGACAAATTCTAAACCAAAAGAAAGCAGTGTCATTTCATTAATATCAGGCTAAGGCATGTTTTTTAAGGCAAAAACATTTCTAGAGATAAAGAAGGTCAATCTTAATAATAAAAGGTTCACTTTACTGGGAAGAGATGTCAACTTAAAATACGTATGCACTTAACAATGCAGACTCAAGATAGGGCCATATGAGAAACTGATATGTCATAATCATAGTGGAAGATATTTTTATATACCACCTTCTCAGTAATTGCTAGAACAAGCAGTAGATGACAATAGATAGGCATATAGAATATATTACATAATGAAATTTCTCTACCCAGTGGGTATATGTAGAGTATTGCACCCTACAACTGCAGAAGACACAATTTTTCAACTACATAAAGAACATTTTCAATACACTGAGCCAAAGAGAAATTAGCAGTAAATTTCCAAGCATTAAAATCATACAGCATATGTTCTCTGACTATAACACAATTAAGCTAGAACTCAGTGGAATAAAGATAACTAGAAATACCACACATGTTTTGAAATTAAGAATCATGCTTCTAATTAACCTTTGAGTCAAAGAATAATTCAAAGTTGAAATTAGGAAATATTTGGAACCAAACAACGAGGAACATTCTACAAATTAAAGCAGTTCTTAGAAGAAAATTGAAGTCTTACATGAATATACTGGAAAAGACAATGGATCTCATTGTGTTTTCAGAAGTTGGAAAAGAACAGAATATGTAGAGTGGAGGACATAATTAAGATAAGATTCAGGATTTATTGAAATAGGAAACTATCAGTTATACAGGGAGTGCCAACAAACTAAAATTTAGTTCTTTAGGAAAACAAATTAAATTGATACCTTTGGCAAAACTAATGAAAAATGATGAGAAAAAACACAAATCATTATTCATATAAAAGAAAAAGGTGGCACATGTAGAGGGGATATCCATCCTTTAAAAGATAAGAACATAGCATGCACAAATTATTCCAACAAACTCAAAAATTTAGACAGGAAGGAAAATTCTCAGAAAAAAATAACTTATGAAAAACCAATTTAAGAAATAGAATACCTAACTAGTTTCATAGCTATTAAGAAAACTAAATCGGTAATGAAAATCTTGACCTTCAGATGACTTCCCTAGGGAATGCTACCAAACCTACAAGGAATAAATAATTCTAATCTTTTCCAAAAATTAGGTATAGAAAAAGAGAAACATTCTTCAACTATGCTTATGGAGATTTGCATAACTCTGATATCTTGATACCAAAACCCGGCAAGGATAATGCAAGTAAGGAAAATCATAAGCCAAATATTACTCACCAGTATGGCTGCAAAAATCTTTTAAAAATGATTTAGCAAGCTGAATCTCTAAATGTATTTTTAAAAGGCACTATGATCAAGTGGTATTTGTCCAGGAATGCAAAATTGATTTAACACTAGAATATCAATTCAGATAATTTACCAATTTAACAGATTAAAGGAGAAAAATATATGATCATCTTAATGTGATTATCTTAGCGGTACAAGTAATGGTCTGATAAAATTAATGATAAATATTCTTAACAAGCGAGAACTTCCTAAACTGGTAGTTTTTTTTATTTTTTATTTTTATAAAAGCCTGCCACAAATGTCAGACTTGGTGAAACATTAAAAGCATTCTTTTTGCAGTCAGGGAGACAGCAAGAATGCCTGCTACTAACTCTGACTTTCAACAGTGTACCGAAGTCCTCGCCAGCACAGTGATGGAGTAAAAAGAATCAAACGGTGGAAGGATTAGAAAAGGAGAAACAAAACTTTTTTCACACATGATATACTGTGTTAAAAAAAATTAAAAGTTTCCATAGACAAATCCTCAAGGTGCTCTATTTTAGACAGTATGTTGGGGAGGGCCTCTGCAAAGAGGCGACGTGTGACTTGACCCAAAGGTTCAGAAGGGCAGAGCTAAGTGAAATCTACGGTAAAAGCATTCTAAGCAGAGGGAATAAATGCACAAAGGACAAATACTAGGCAGAGTTTTGTTGTGCAAGGAAGAGAAAAGAGACCTCTTTGGTCAGAACAAAGTAGGTAAGAGGAGATTGCTTAAAGATAGCAGGGCCTCATCATGCAGAGTTTTGTACACTCCCACAAGAACTTTGGATTTTATTATCAGAGAAAGGGGAAACCATTCAAGAGTCACTTGTAGCAAATGTACCATGTTGGTAATAGGGGATGGAGGGGAGTGACGGTCCAGGGGAGCTCTCTGTACTCTCTGCTCAGTTTTTCGGAAAATCTAAAACTGGCTTGGAAAAAAAAGCCTATCAATCAAATGAAACTAACCAGCCAGGCTGTGTGGTTTTTTTTTTTTTTTTTTTCTTTTTCCTAGTAACGTCCACAGCTCGGTGCAGGCAGGGTAGAGGGACATATGTGGCTTTGGCTCACAGGTAGGGTTTTGCTGTGCTTAAGGGCAAAGCAGAAAGTTGAGTTTGTTCCAAAGGGTGTAATGACACTGATGGACTATGAAAGTAGGCAGGTCATGAGAGAAGTGGCAGAGACACTAAGAAAGTACTGTACGTGTGACTGGTGAGTTGGTAGGAGAACTGTGAATTGTGAATTGATCAGCATGTCAAGGCCAGAAAGAGGAGGCCAGAGGCATGCACCTTGAGTTGTGAAGTAAAATTTCAGTTGCTGGTGACTTTAGACATATCTTACACCTTTGCTTCCTTAAGTATACCAAAATATTCATGTTTCATTGGAAAACGATCTGTAGGCACACACTGCCCACCCATGCTGGGATTTTTGCTCTTTTTGTGACTGTGCACAGATATCTCACACTGACCATTTACTCAGGTACCTGCCTCTTGGCATCACTGTTTGGGGACTTGGAGAAATTTGCCATTCTAAGTGTGAGGTTTAATTCTGAACTTCTAAGATTTCTAGGTTGTGGAGAAAGTACTGCCAGCCATGCTGCCCTTCTCCTCACTAGAGTTGTGCGTTATGCTGGCTCTGCCCAAGTAGGAATGAATTACCTGTTCACCTGAGGCAAATACCCTGGGCCAATACTTCTTCCTTGGCCCACTCTATTGCATTTCTTGTAGGCACTGGAGTTTGCCAGCCTGGGTAAAATAAGTTCAGGACTCGGGTCTGTCTTCCAGGCCCCCACACTAGGGTCCCAGGTAGACTTTCGGTCCTAGGTCTCATGGTTACACTAAGTCCTGTGACCTCTTCAGCCTCTGGACGCCTAGCACCCGGGGAGACTTGCAGGGTACTCTCTCCTTCATTTTGCCACCCTGCTCCACAGCAGGGCACGGGGATCCCACCTGGCATTGAGAGAACACCAACAACAGCAAGCCATGCTTTTCACTGGGCCTTTTTCCTACTCCCTAGAGTCAGCAAGATGCCAAACTTTCTCCAGGTGGTCCCAGGGACTTGGGAGACTCCAGTGACCCCAGGCTCAGCTCCAGGGAATCTAACAGATCTGGCTGCCAGAGGCAGCTCTGATAGGAACACGCTGTGGACGGGCAACAGGGCAGGAGTGCCCTGAATGGGGAACCTCTCCTGTAGAGGGCGTCCTGGAGCCGAGTCTGGGGCTGGGCCTACACGGGAGGCTAACGGGAGGCAGTTTTTGGAGTGAGAGATTGGGCTGATTTGGGGCACCAGGGAGTGGGAGAACAGCTCTGAGGTGGCAAGGGGCAGAATTCAGGAATCAGGAAACGGATTTGAGATCCACGTCTGCTGCTTACTTGCTTTCTTGGAGGCCAGAGACTTTGAGGACATCGTTTAACCCTCTGGGCCTCAGTGTTTCTCATCTACCCGTGGGATGTTAAAAGCAACCATCCCTCAGAGTTGTCAGCATAAAACGAGGTGTGTTAGTCAAGGGTGCAGGACTATGCTTTACACATTTTAAGTACTCAGTAAATATGAGCTGCTGTGGTTTATTGTTGTTTGATAACAGAACAAGAGAGTGCTTGGAAGTCCTCTCTTGGTACAGATGAGGGACCAAGGCCCAGAGAGGAGCAGGCACATCCCCACTTGCAGTCAGTGAAAAGCTCAGACCAGCGATCTGAGCCTCCAGGCTGGCGGAAGCCATCCCTTATCTCCCTTGCACAAGGACATGAGAGGAAGGGGGAGCTGGCTGGTGGAGTCCCCAAAGCACAGTGTTGTCCGTAGGAGTCAGCTTCCCTGGATCTGAGGGGCATCGCCCAGGGGCCAAGAGAAAACCTTACCAAGCGGAAGGTCCGCAGCACAGACAGGCTTCCCTTCCTGACCATGCCCAGCTCCAGCAGGCTCACAGTGACGATGATGCAGTCAAAGATGTTCCACTTCCTCTGGAAGTAATAGTAGGGGTCGAAGGCAATGATTTTGAAGACCATTTCGGCAGTAAAAAATACGGTAAAGACCTGGGGGTAGAAATAAGTTTCCATCACAGTGAGGTCAAGGGGCCACTTGGCAATGACAAAAGGAGAAGTGGGGGAAAAATCTGGTTTACAAAATAGCAACTCCTCTTAACTGTGTTCCATTCCACTCTGTAGTGTCTGCAGACCCTGGAGGCTCGTGCATGGCGCAGTCACTGCGCAGGAGGAGGGGTTTCTGAGTGGTGTGCGGGCGGTGCGCCTTAGGACTCAGGCCTTAGCGTTGCCACATGGGTGGTGGTAGGAGTGGAGTAAATGGATAATTGTTAGGATAGCTACTAGTGTATACTTATGTGACTGAAAAGTCAGTCTGGTTCCACAGTTTAAAATCACGTGTGTGGGACAACACAGACCCTGATAAAAATCCTAACTCAGCCTAGATTGCCTACACTTGGATGCCTAGTGCATCCTTTTTGTACCTCCATTTCTTCATCTATGTAATGAGCATAAAATGAACCAATACTAGTGCAGTTCATAGTAAGAGGCCTGGCAAATAGTAATTCATTTATAAATAACAGCAATGAAGAAGCATAGTAATACGCAGTCTCTAAGAGTCTTTTTGGCTTTTGGTCTTTAACCTTGTCTTAAACAGGACAGAATCCTGACGGGGAGAATGGTCAGGATCAGGCTCGGGTCACACAAGATCCAGCAGCAAAGGAGACAAGGAAGAAAGCAAGATGCCTGGGGCCTGGTGCCTCTTCCTCGCGCGCTCTCATCACGGCCTCTCGGGAGCCTGGGAAACAAGGGCCCCGTCCCTCTTATAGCGAAGGAAACGGGCTGGAATTTCAGTGTCTTCCTAATGCCACAGGATGGGGACTGCGAGGTTCGAAGGACAGCCTCCCAGTGCCCTCTTTAGGCAAGTTGGAGTGGCCTGTGCGTGGGCGGGGCGGCTCTGGTCTGCTCCAAGGTAAGATAAGGGCGTGGCCTCAGAGGTTGACAGGTAAGGCTCTCTGGGGTCTCATGCCGCCTTCTGGGAAATAATAAGCGTGCCCACTTCCTGGTTTCCTCTTTCCATATCGACTGTAAGTAGAACGTGCGCTCTTGGCTTTGGTGGGCTGAAACATGAGGCATGCTGAGTCCATGGAGTTCTGGAACCAGTTGTGTCCCCTTCCCATCCCGGCTTGTGGGGAAGGGGCAGGCTTCCAGGGAAGAGGAGTCCCACTCCCTCGGACCCTGTCTACTCTGGGCTGCAGCCTCTGGGGAGTCAGAGGAGCCTGCAGGTCCTTGAAGACCTGGTAGGCCACCTCCGGAGGGCTGGACACCAATATGAACATGGAGGCAGGACCCTGACACTTCCGAGCTTCTGCTTGTTGTGTGTGCACATGTGTGTATTGCACACACACACACATGCACACGCCACAAGAGCAGAGCCTGTGACATGGTTCAGCCCTGGGGTGAAGAGGAGTGGGCTTGGGAAGCACACCAAATCTTGGTGCTGCCACTTGCCGCTATGATCTTGGGCAAACGACATAACCTGCTATGTGTCAGTCTTTCTGTCTGTGAAAGGGGCTAATAGTAGTCCTTCTCATAGAGGGTTGTTGTGAAAATGAGTTAGATAACGTATGAAAAGCATCTGAGATCACGTCTGGCCTTGAACGAGTGTTCATATAAAAGTTAGCTATTGTTACTATTCCTGCGGGTGAAGTAAGGTTTGGGGCAGGTGCCACATGTAGTGAAATCTGTACGGATTTTATCTGTGAGAAGTAAAGAATACTAAAGATAAGGGTGGAAACTGTCAAGTAGGATCGTGTCTAAGCTACCTGCAAGAGAAAAGCTCTGAGTCTGTGATCCTTTGCTATAGGAGCAAGCTTTCCCATGCGCCCTCCCTCCCCCTCCCTTTCCCTCCTCCACTCTATTTGTCCTTTGGTGAGAGCATTGAAAATCACAGCCGCTGTGAACTGCAGTCGTAAACATTAATTAACTGGAAGGAAACTTACAAGTCCCCGGGTTGTCTTTAGATGGGAAAGTGACATTTGTCCTCATTTCAAGGTAGAGTCCACTGGGGTCCAGAGAATTCGAGTGGCTGCCTTACGTTTTGGAAAGCACAACCAGCTCCTGCGAGCCCAGGATATTCTCTGTCCACTTTCTAGTGATTATTTAACCCGAAGACCAGCTCAGCCTGGGTCCTCCAGATTGACTTCCCGAACCCCATGTCCATATATCTCCTGCCCCGCCACTGTGTCCTCGGCTGACGAGAACGGCACACCCACCACTGCAGGAGTTTCCCGGCCTGCCTGAAGCCCCAGGCACGGCGAAGGGTGCAGGCAGGGCCTGGCGATCACTCACAATGTTGCCGATCTGCAGCATGGACTCGAAGCCGGAGCTCATGCCGTGGTGCTCCATGGCCATGAAGACCGTGTTCACCACGATGCACAGGGTGATGGTGAGCTCCGCGAAGGGGTCTGTCACCAGCTCGAAGAGCGCGGCCTTGAGCTTCACCCACATCGGGCAGCACTCCCAGATCAGATACTTGTGCGCCAAACTGGCGAGGCAGGGCGGGCACCGCCGCTTGGACTCCTCGAGTTCTGCATCACAGGAGGGAGCAGTGACACCATCAGCCGTCTGTGCCACCCTGGACGCCTACCTTCTGTGGCCGTGCCCCGGACCCTGCCGTACGTTCCCACCTCCAGCATCCCAACCTCATCAGCCTCCTGCCTCCCTGAGGATTGCTGTTTCCTACTTGGTGAGGCCTGTCAGTCTGCAGCTGCAGCCCAAGCTCTCCCCGACCCAGACCGGGAAATCACTGACCTTACACATTTACCCAGCTCGGATTTCACACCCATCCTCTGCCCACTTCTCTGCAGACCCCCCCACTTCCTTTGTCCTCCCACCCCCCACCCCCAAGGTACGTCCCTAGCAAAGCGCTGACCCAATAAACCCAACTCACAGGTTTCTCTGCACTTGCACGCACTCCGCCAGCAGAGCTGGTTGGACAAAACACACAATCATGCTCACTGCTCCCTCTAGAAGATCCTGAGTCCTCACCTGTCCCAGGCCAGTGATGGTGCTCTGCTTCTGTATTTCAGTCCACCCCCTCTGCCTTCCAGACCACTGCCTTGGTTCCTCCTCTCCTCCAGGCTTCAAATCCTCTCTCCCTGATGATGAGCTCCTTCTGTGTTCACTCAGAACACAGAATCCCACACAAAAGGACCTCTTCTCCCAGCTGGTACATCTCCAGGGCCACCCCACTTCTGCCTTCAGCCCTGAGTGGTGGATGAGGTGCTCCTCCCCCTGATCTGTGCGCTGTTCCCTTCTCTCCATTCTGGACTGTCCCAGTCAGCAGGTAAACCTGCTTTAATTGTATCTCAACTTTGAAAAAGATCCCCCTGGACCCCACGTACACCTTCATCTACTTTAATAGCAAAATCTCTCCCAAGAGTTTTCTGCACTTAATCTCCTACTTTCTCAGCTCTTCTGCAGACTCTGGAATCTGGTTTTTATTCCTTCGAATTCAAATAGTTAATGTCCAGTCCTCAACCTCCTGGGCTTCTTGCAGCATCTGACATAATTTATATATTCTCTCTAAAACCTAGTGTCCAGTTAGCTCCAGGACATCGTGATCTCCTGGATTTCCCATTTCTATCCGTGAGTAAGTCTTCTAAGTTTCTCTTCATGCTCCTCTTCCTTTCCTGACTTTAAATGGTGGAGAACCCAAGCATCTGCTCTTCAGCCTCCAGGTTTTCCTCTCTCTAAGTCATATCACTGAACCCCAAGGTCTTAAAAAAACCATTTCCATGCTGATTCCCCCTAAATTAAATGTCCAGTTTCTGATCTCCCCACTGAATGCTAGACTCATCTCTTTAGATGCCTCCATCAAATTTCTACTTGGGTGTGTAGCTGGGGCCACCTGTTTGGAGGGCAATTTCGAAAATTTGGGTTTATCTGTAAATTTACTGCATGACATACATCCTAAAAGGTATGCCAGCCCACATGGATGAAGAAATATGATGTCCATTGTTTAGAATAATAATAAAAAGGAAATAACTATAATATGATGTCTTGAAGTCTTTTGGGAAGATACCTAGAAGGGGCACAGCTGGGTCATATGGAATTTCTAGTTTTAGTTTTTTGTGGAAACGCCATACTGATTTTCATAGTGATTGTACCAGGTTATATACCCACCAACAATGTAGAAGAGTTCCTTTTTCCTTGCTGGCATTTCATATTATTTTATCTCTTGATGATAACCATTTTTTCCCAAGTAAAATGGTATCTGAGTATTCTTTTAATCTGCATTTCTCTAATGGTCAGAGATGTTGAACATTTTTTTTCATATATTTTTGGCCATTTGTACTTCTTCTGAGAAGTTAGTCTATTCATTTCAGTTGCCCATTCTTTCATGGGGGGGGTCTAATTTTTTTCAGTTCTTTATGTATTCCAGATATTAGTCCTTCTGCACCTTCAGATGATAGTATTAAGTGAAACAAATCAGATACATAGGCTGATCACCTGGTTTCTCTTATACGAGAAACCTAAACTATAAATAAAGAGCAACATAAAAGATAGATAATAGGATAGGGAACTAGATCTTTTGTAAAAGGGATGGACCAAGAAATGGAGGGAGGAGGGAAAAGGGGAGGGAAAAGGCACGACAAAAGAATTAAGATGTATAATGCACATGGACCAACTTCACACAAGGAATGTAATCATTATGTACTGCAAATGTCAACTAATAGAAAAAGGAAATAATTAAGTACAATTATGAAAAAGGATGAAGCAGACTGATTTGTGATCATACAGAGATATATTTGTATGTGTGTGGGCTCACATGTGCATAGACTATGGCTTGGAGGATACAAGAGGAAAGAAATATACTGGATGGCTGAGAAGCAGGCAGGATCTTTATTTATTTTTATTTTTGTTTTTGTAGGACTGAAAGTTGAACCCAAGGCTTTTGCTCTGAGATATATCCCCAGCCTTTTTTTTTTTAATGGAGTTTCACTAAACTGCTGTTGCCCAAGCTGAGCTCAAAGTCGTGATCCTCCTGCCTCAGCCTCCCAAAATGCTGGAATTACAGGTGTATAGCACTATACCTGGCTGGGAGTGTCTTTAGTGGCAGGGAAATAGTTTTAATTTGCACACACATTTCTAGTGCTCACATTTTTCACAATATGCTTTTTCAAAATAAAATGAGTTTATTGAAATAATTGTATGCTCCTAAATTTTATTAACCGTGCCTTTTCCTTATTAGTAGTTAACAACTTTTTTTGTAGTTAGTCAGTTTTTTGCTTTATGTTTTCTTGTATTCGTGCTTGGCATGTGACGCCTTTCTTACTGCAAGGTTTAAAAGAAGACCTTCCATTTTTCTCTTTTTAAAAATTTCATTTGCTTCATTTAAAACCTTGGCGCATTTGTAGTTTATTTTGGATCAGGTGTAAGATATTGATTCAGTTCATTTTTCCTAATCGCTGATTACTTATAGCAACATTACTTTTTCAGTAGTTTCTCCTCTTCAAGGATTGGAAATGCTGTTTTCATCACATGCTTTTTCTAGATATGTCCATATGTTTTCACACACATGTCCATTTCTCTTCCATACATCAGACTATATATTTTCGCTACCAAGCTGTTTTAATTGCCTACTGTGAGTTTTCGAAATTACAAATGTCAAAACTAGCAGAGCATAGTTCTCTACAGAAACTGGCACATCCTGGGAGCAAAATCAATAATCTCTCTTTGGAACAAAAGTGGTCCTTCCTTGGTTCTATTTTGGCACTAAAAAAGGCAAAGAAAGTAGTGTGGAAGGAGGAAGCTTGCAGATATGGTTGCCTGTGGGGCATGCAGGGAAAAGAGACTCAGCTTTGTGACTCACACCGACATTGCTGATCTTGATTGGGTGGGAGATAACAGAGGCTACAAGAACCTAAACTTCCTATCTTGAAACATGTTGATGGCTCCTCCCTAGATAGATCTTCAGAAAATAACCACTCTAGTCATGTTGAAAGAGGCATCCGTCTTCTTGATAACGGTCTATGCTTGCACATCTTCTCCGCAATGTCAAGAATCTGCTGAATATGTCTTTTTTCCCCCTTTATCTTCAATCTCTCCCATTCTCTAGATCCTCCTCATCTACTCAAAGCAAACAAGAAATCTCCAAAATGTGAAAACCGAAGTCTTCCTTCTACTCTGCCTACTCCCTAGTGTCATCTTACTCTATCTAACCTTTCACAGACAAACTTCTTGAAAAGGTGTCTGTACATGGTATCTCCATTTCTTCACCTCTCACTCATTCTTCAGGCCATTTCAATATGGCCTCTCCTACTCTGCCACTCCACTTTGGCTCAGATCACCAAAGACATCCATGTGACCGAAGTCCCTGGATGTTTCTCAGGCTTAATTTGACTTGGCCTTTCTATAGCATTGCCTCTGTTGACTTTTCTGTTCTTCCCAAAGGAATTTAGACCCTTGGCTCTGCATCATATTCTTCTGGGTTCTCTGCGGTCCCCACACCTTGCTTCTCAGACTTGTCTACTGGCTCCATTTCTTCCTCTTAACTACTAAACACTGTGGTTTCTTAGAACTCTGTTCTGGGCCTACTTCTCTTCTTATTTGATCTCCTCTATGTCATCTTATCCTGCACATCTTTTCAAAATTACCATCTGTCTTTAAATTGCTATCAAATGTGCATCTCATGGCCATCCTCCTGACCTAAGTTCTAGAAGCTTTTATTAGCATGCATGTCCTATTGGAATTCCTTCCTGGATGTTCCAAGGGCACCTGACACCCGACACATCTCACACTCAACTCCTGATCTCCCTCTTTCATGTCCCCACCCCGGAAAGCACTTGCTCTTCTGAAAGTGAAAGTGCTGTGAGTCCTTGCACCAGCGTCCCTTCCCCTGATTATCCAGAGCTGGGTACCATCAGGCCCTGCGTCTTATGCGCCTTAGATCAGAAATCCTTCCGTTTTCCATCACTCCGGCTGCCGTTATCCCAGAGTCCAAGCACTGCCATCTCTCACCTAGTTTCCTCCTAATTAGTTTCCCTGCCAACATGCTTCCCCTCCTAATTCTGTTCTCTACAAGCATTCAGAGTCACTTGAATCACCAGTTCATGTCAGATCCCCTTTGGTGGCACTTCACTGCTCTTAGGATGAAGCTCAGCATCTTTAACACAGTCTCAGAGGTCTTGTGGAGCTGGCCCAGGCCCGTCTCCCTGTCCTTATTTTGAGCCCCCATCCCCACGACACTCTGTGTTCTGGCGACATCAGGCTTTCCCATTTCTGCTTCGGAGGCTTCCTCCCAGGAGCACATCCCGGACCCCAGGCTGAACTTACCACATTCCTCTTAGCATCCTGTCCCTCTCCTTCAGGACACTCAGCAAGCGCACCATTAATAGCTTCTTCTGTGCTCTTCTCCCCTGCCAAGCGTGAGGGCAGCCGTGCCCACCGCAGTGAGCCCCTGGTGTTCTCACTTGGACAATCATCCGATCTCTGCCAGGCATAGCGGGCTCATGCTCCTTGAACTGCGTGGACTGCCAAGCTCCTAGGGGCTCAGGTCAACGTGCCTGGGCCGACGTGCTCGGGCACAGTCGCTGCAGAACAGCCAGTCTTGGTAAATCCCATCAGGACTCTGACAGTGGGATTCTGACTCATGTATCTCAGCGCCGTAAGGGACCTAACATCCAACCAAAGAAACTATGTGCCCTGAGCTCAAAAACTGTGACTTCACCTGCAGTTGCCTTTGCCAGGTTTTCTTAAAAAATGTTGTTTCTCCTGGCTTTCCTAATCTTCCTTGAGGGTAGGTCTGTCCCACCCTAAGATGACCTACTATTCCTTATTTTACTTTTATCACCAGTTCAGGCCAACATAAATTAGCATCACTCTCAGCTGTCACCTTTTTTGTACTATACTCACTTATCATTCATTCAGTCACGATTTGTTGAGTGCCTATTGCATGCTCTGCACTGCTTGTCTGGGTACTAGAGATCTCACCGTAATCAAACAGGCACATCTATCTCTGCTCTCAAAGAGTGTACAGCCTCGTGGTGATATGGTCATATCTGATGAGTAGGTACTGTGTGCTTAACCTAACTTACTTAATCCTCACAAACACGAGGAAGATAAGGTATTTTCACTGGTGAGAAAACTGAGGCACAGAGAAGTAAATAGAGATTCTGGGTCACACTGTTTACCACGCGCAGCAGAGTCAGGAAGCAAATCCAGGCAGCTGGCTGCAGTTCTGTGTTCTTAGCTGCCAAACTGCTGCCTCTCCTTCACCCCAAGACCTTCTTTTGTCTCACTGAAATTGGGATGTAGTGGGGGTGCGAGTTTTGTCCATTCCTGACTCATTCCTGTGCATTGAATGTGCTGCTCGTGCCTGTGGAACTCTCTCCTCCAGGGTTTTGTCATGGCCGAGCCCTCACTTCATCCGCATTTCAGGTCTCCTTAGAGAGGATGGCCTGCCAAGACCGCCTCATCTATAACAGCCCCCTTTGCAACTCCCACTGCCTTCCCTACTTTATTTTTTTCTTCTGTTGTTATCACTACTCAACTACCTACCTGTGTTTGTCATCTGGGTCACCTTTCCCCCTGGTGTGGGTCCCGTAAGAACAGGCTTCAGTCTTGTCTGCCCTGAGTCCCCACCCGACCGCCTGAAACAATGCAGGCACAGGACAGGTGCCCAACAGACATTTGCAGTGAGTAAGTGAACAGAAAAAGAAGTGAGAAGGGTACTTAACAGTTCTGAGCAATACACGAAAAAGCAAGCTGTTTGTATGTAACATTTGCTCTTTGATGACTAACAGTAAAAAAAAACAAAACAAAACCCCCAAACAACAACAACAACAACAGACACCCAAGAAAGCCACCTGGCTAAAAACCTTGCAGGCAAAGAAGGCTGGTGAATTCTGCGCAGCCATGAAAGATGTTAGGAGCACAGACACTATTACGATGAAGAGTGATTATTAAATAATCATCCATAAGGAAAAATAAGGGAGTTTGTACAGGTGGGTACACATTTCTTAGAACATAAACTCTGATACGCAAGTAATATAATTTAAGGATGTCCCTCCTCCCCATAATGGAATCCAATTTACACTTCAATCCCCAATCCGAGGTCTTTCTTTAGGTTGATTCAGTGTCTGATACTATTTTGTTGCCTCAGGTGTTTGCATTTTGAGAGCTCAGTAGGGTGGAGTTCTGAGCTGGTCCTTAGTCACTGCTACGTGTGTATTACTGAGTTGTAGTTCCCATAAATTCTCTAAGAGTGGAAAGCTTGGGCATGGTTCTTTCCTCTTTCCTCTCTAGATTTCCTCTTTGGCTCACACTCCTCTCCTTCCACAACCTTCAAGGGGCAGGGGGCACAAAGTCACCATCTAGCTGTTCCCCGTCTCTCTCGGGCACAGGTGCCTCCTCCAGCAGGTGCATCACTGGCTGATTCTACTCTGCAGATTGTGTCTTGGGGGCCTGTGAGGATCTCTGTAGCCTTGCCAAATCCGCCTGTGCTGGAAAGCAAAGCGCAAATTGGATCTGCTTGCAGATCCTTCAGACATTTTGGGGGTTTCTTTTTGCTCACTATACCCTCTCTTCAAATGAAGAGTCAGCCCAAGGCCGGGAGGAAAGCACCCTGGGCCTCTCCTCAGGAGCATGCCCAAATCCAAGTTCCCTGGTGCCCCCTCCAGCCCAGGAAAACTCATTTTGTCTTGGGGCGATAAGCAGCTGGATGTGAGTTAGGCAATATTCCCCATACCAAGAAGGCCTAGCCTGAGGCGAGGAGGATGCCGCCAGACTGCTGGGAGTACAAGTACCATGTTCTCCAGCCCCAGCACCTGGCTGCATACAAGCACCGGGCCTTAGACACAATCCCTGGCAGGCTGAGTAGATTCCCACTTGACTGCCAGAGCCCAGAACTCACAAGGACATAGTGAAGCAGACCGATTAGTTTCCTTGAACTGTTGTTCAATGTTCAGGATAGTGGGGGCTTGGGACAGAAATTAAGTTACAACTGTGAACGTTACAGCCACAAAAAACCTAGGATGATTTTGTTACACTAGAAAATTAGATTGTTAAGTTTCTTGCACACCTGAGAGTTGACCTGAAATTCTCCAGTGACTGCCAGATCACTTTTTAAAATATAGCACCATGAATATATATAAAGCAGATGCTAATTTGAAGGAGCCCTGAACTAGGACATTGTATTCATTGGATTCTTCTGTTTGGGAAGAAAACATGCATGTGAAAAAGACACACTGGCAGGGGTGGTGGGGTCTTGGGCGTAAGAAGGAGAAGGAATTAGGATCTCGGTTAGCTGCATCACAGCATGGCGGATGGATATCCAGGGGACAGCACTTACCCTCAATGACGGAGGTCATGATGCTGACAACACTCATTGCTCTCTGCACTCGGAAGGGTTCGTTCAAGTATTCTGCTGACAAGAAAGCCTTCTTTTGTCCTGCATCAAACGCCTGCCGAGACACAAGCAGTCAGGATGCCCCACCCAAGTTGAAGCCTTCAGCGGCAAAGATGGATCGCTCAGCCTTTTCGTGGCCAGGCTCATCGGGCTGTAAGCTACCCTGGAAGCCATGATGCCCTGCATGCTGGCTCAGAGAAACAGGGCTGTTGCAGGTGTGAGGACCTGCAACACGGAGCACAGAGCCGGTGCCCAGCCAGAGGCTAGACTGGTGACCAGAGTCACCGAGGCTCTGCAGACTCCTTCCCTACGACAGGTCTTGGGCACTGGGATAGTGCCAGGGCTGCCTCAGGGTCTCTAAATTTCTACCAAAGGGAGCAAAAGCTGTAGAAGCCTGGAGACGGCAGACATCAGGAGACTTCCTCTAGGCAGGGCGTGTGACCTTTGCCTAGAATTCTCCACATGGATATTTCTGACTTCCCGGCCGGTAGGCCCCTTCCTTCCCCAGCACACAGCCCCTTCTAATTCCACATGACTCTCTTTCTTGGTTGCAGTTGTGTGTCTTGATTGTCCAGCTGTCAGTTATCTGTAATAGACTAAATGTCCTCCCCTCCATTTTCATATGTTGATCTCCTAATCCTCAGTGTAGTGGTGTTAGGAGTAGAGGTCTTCAGGAGATGATTAAGTCACAAAGGTGGAGCCCTTGAGGATGGGACCGTTGACTTGATAAGAGAAGCCAGAGACTCCCTCACATCTCCCTCTGTGAGGGCACATTCACGAATCTGGAGGAAGCCCTCATTAGACACCACACCTGCAGGTGACTTGATCCTAATCTTCCTAACCTTCAACGCTGGGAGAAATAAATTTCAGTTCATTAGTTGTTCAGTCTGTCATATTCTGTTATTGGAACCTGGACAGACTGCAGCATTGTCTAACACGATATTTTCGGCCCTTCCTTCTGTGGACCTTCACCGGAAGTTCTGCCTGGGTTCTACACCAGGCCCATGATTATAATCATACACATACTCTGGATTTGGGGAGTCCAAAGCCCACAGCAGTTTACTCAGCACTGCACAAATTACCAAGCGCCTAAATTCAGCAAGCATTTATTGAGCAATTACTGTAGGTGCAGCTCATAGGAATATAATAAACACTTAATAAATACGAAGTTTAGGATGTTTCCAACTGGGAGGACTCAGTATAGGATACTAGTAGTTGCTATTTAATGTTATTTGTCAGGTATGTATATAAATGTTGGTACTTTATTGTTTCATTTAACTCTCTAATGTATTAGAGGCCCCCCAACTTTTTTTTTTTTTTACAAGGGCTAATAAGGAGGCTTGGAGACTTTGAGGGACTCACTAAAAGTGACTCAGTTAGTAAGCAACATAGCGTGGACTGAAACCCAGATCTTTACAACACAGAAGGGTTTAAAAGGTTAATCTTTCACTAGCTGAGTAATTTAACCAGAATGAATCAAAGTTAGAATGCCGAGGAATGTGGCAATCAATCTCAAGAACAATAAAGGAGTATGAGGCGTCTATTATGGTTTCAATCTATAATGTCTCCCCAGAGTCTCATGTGTTCAGAGGTGGGGCTTTTGAAAGGTGATTAGATCACAGGGGTTCCACATACATCAATGGATTGATCCACTGACGATTCCACAGCTGACTGTGCTGGCAGGAAGGGGGGCCTGGTCAAAGAGGTGGTCTCTGGGGGTGTGATCTGAAAGTGTACTCTTGTCCCTGGCTCCTCCCTTCTCTTTGTGCTTCTTGGATACCTTGGGTTGAACATTTTTCTCCCACCAGCCCTTCCATCATGCTGTTGCTGCTTTGGAGCCAGCTAACCATGGACTGAATACTCAGAAACCATGAAACAAAATAAACCTTTTTTCTTAGGCTGAGGGTGTTGGGTATTTTAGTCCAGCAATGGGAGGGTGGCGAATATGGAGGCCATGAGGAAAGAGGTACAAAATACCTTGAGTGAGGCATTTTCTAGAGTGCGAAAGCTCCTCTCAGAGAGCCTTGCAGGCTGGCTTTGATTTGGGACCCTGTCTTGGGGATTCTGTTTGCCCTGGAGACCTACTCTCCACCTCTCTGCCCTGCCTCGTGTCAGGGAGGGGAGCCGTTCAAGATGCATCGCCCTCTTCCTCTGGCTCTGGTCAGGTCTGGCCAGAGGTGGGCACAAATGAGACTCTAGAGATAAGGCAGATATTTGTCTCCTGGCTTCTTCCTCCTGAGCTATGGCTGGGTGGCAGCTTTGATGCTCTAGCTAAGATCACAAGTTCTGTCGGGGAGCCTCCAGCTGACACACAGCCGCGGACCTTGATGCATGCTTTCTTCTGCTCTCTCAGCATGGGCATGTGATATCTTCCTGCCACTGCTGGTCTTTAGGCGCCTCGCTGTCTCTCACTCATTCCGAGCCTTGCCGCCCACTTTTGTAAGCACAGTGGTACCTCGGTTCATGAGTTTAATTTGTTCTATGAATTTTGGAAAAGATGGCCACACTCGTGTGCGTGCGTGCCTGTGTGTGTGTGTGTGTGTGTGTGTAAAAGGTGGTCAACGTTTGGATTCATGCAGGAAAGATCGCTGCGGTCATGTTTGTCACCCGATGCAGAGGTTGCAAACAAAAACAAAATTTTGCCCAATGCTTCTGTTTGCAAACCAAGTTGTTTGCACACAAAAGCATTTGTGAGCCAAGGTGCCCTCGTACTAAACGCTTGACAACTTGCCTGTCTGCTGGACCATCTGTTTCTCACTGTGACCCGACATCACCTGGGTTCTAATCAGATCCGGCTAACCCAACTCGGTAGGAGGCCTGTGGGTCAGTGGAACCACACTAAGGTCTCTTTACAAGTCTCTTTGCAAATTGTTCTTTATCCCTGGCTAGCTAGAGAGGGCAAATGAAAAGTACTAAAACCATCATGACTAAAAATGCTGGGAGAGTTTAAATTGTAGCTCCCATGAGGAATCCCCAATTTACCATGGATTCTATAATTATTCTGTTAATTAGTGTCTGACAGTTGGTCACCACTGCCTAATTTGTGAATTTTGGCAAGTTATTTCATCTATGAGTAAAGCAAGGGACATGCCACCTCTAATAATAGTAATACCTATCCTGAGCATCCCCCATCATTTTTCTGGGTCCCACTTGCCAAGCCTCGTGTAACAGAACTGTATGCCTAGGGAAGGACCCTCAGTTTTTCTCACATTCATAGAGGGACCAAATGGAGCTATCTTCAAAGCTGTGATGCTGAGTAAAGACAGAAACACTGAGAAAATCTGAAGTCAAATGGAAAATAATCTGTATCACTGTTCGGCAGAGTAAACCAAGAAACCTGTTCACCTCTGGTAAACTCTACTGTCCTGACTATAAAATGAAAGTTGGATGGGAGGCAGAGGACAGAATGATGGCTGGAAGACAGCCAGGGGGAGTCTACAGCACGCGCAAACTCACCAAGACTTCAGCGGCTCCAGGGGGAAGCTCCACTGTGGGCAGTGTGGGGTGTGCCTCTTCTCCATGGCGGGAGCCAGGGGTGGGGGGCGGAGGCAGTGGGCTCCTGGGGAGGGCGCCTTGCTGTCCAGCACCCCTGCCCAGTAGCAGGGAACCCCGACGGCTTTCATGGTCTCCATGAAAGACTCCATCATCTGTGATCCCGTCAGGGAATGAGACATCTCTGCCAGGGGCTTGGAAGTGGAACACACTGCCATGGCTGGCCCGGCGTCTCCCAGAAGTAAGGCCTAGGAAAGACTGGGTATGGCTCCAGATGAGCAGGAGAGGAAGCGAGATGGAAGCTTGTTCTCCAACAGATACGGTGCACATTTCACCCACTCCCACTTCCACTCCCTGCCCTTAGTCTCATGAATTTCCAGGAGCTAGAGGAAGCCACAGATTTAAAGTGAATTCTAGGTATGGAGCTAGGAAGAGAAAGGAATGTTCTAGACAGACTGGGGAAACCTGAAGAGAGAGCAAGATTATAGGGCCCTGGAGATTAGCATACAGGGCCAAGAACATGTCACAGGACAACCTTGTCACTGGGCGAGTCAGCCGCTCATAGCCTTTGGTCATAGGACTAGACAATGTTGTCATAAGTTCTCTACATGCAAAATTGTGACCCAAGGAGAGTCTATCGTGTACAGCAGGACTAGACTATGCCTGAAAAGTGGTCGTTGCAATGAACAAGTGCACTTTATTGTCTGAAAATTAGGTTGTACAATTCATTAGATCCAGGACATAAGAGCTGAGAGTTCGTGTAGTACAGGAGACAAGAGCTTTATAGAGTAATGAGTCTCCAGGACCCCTCGAGACAAGCATTGAACAGTCAACAACGGGGAGGTTGAGGGAAAAGTTGCAGCCTAATATCCTGGAAAAATAATGCCACTCTTCCAAATCAATAAACATTTCCCATCAAAATCTTTTGCTGAGAGAACTGTGTGGCTTACGGATTCCAGGAGAAAAGAGCTAATTCACAGGCTTGGAGCCCCCGGAGAGTTGGTGTGTGGGGTTAGCTAGTTCTCATGACCACTGTGGGAACCTGACCACAACACACCGCCAACCCTGCCCTCAGGGCATAAATAGCATTTCTGAAATCTCAACACAGACTCCCTACCAAACCACTCACACTGCTTGGTTCCTCTCTTCCTTAATTCTGCTTTAATTTCTTTCATTTACTAAACTGACAACATGGGGTATCTTGTCAGTTAGAAACCTCCCCTCTGCTCCCCTTACTCCCCAGAACTGAAGTCTCTTTTCTTGATGATTTGGAACCCAATCCTGACTAGCAGCCATCGCTGCAAACCTAGCATTATAAACACAGCATTCTTTGCCTAAAATACATGCCCAAGGATCACAGAACTCATAAAAATCCACGAACCCTTCCCACTTTTGAAGGAAGGGAGCAGAATTGGCAAATCCATATAAAAGATGGGAAGTCTGAGTTATTTTGTACTCAGGCAGCATGCAAACCAATGAGAAAACTGAGAAGGACGTTCAGGTTCTGCATTTGACAGCCAGTGCCTGTTTGACCACCATTTATGTCAGAATTAATCTATTTGACAAATGGTGGGCAGTAACCTCGAGGCCAAGCAGTAGAATTGCCTTAAAAGGTATCATCCAAGCAGCCGGCTGGTCTCTGTGGGTTCCTGGAAACCCCTTCTGGGTCTCTCCAGTGTTTTACCCCAACCTCTATCTTATCATGGCCGGTCAGAAAGTGGCTTTACATAAAAACTGTCTATGGTCTGTTTACCAGATGACCACCCTGCCAACAGAGGAAGGGGAAGTCTTCTTGAATGGACTGTGATCAGCCAGTTAGCATCATGGTGCTCAGAAGGCGTCTCTCAGTCTTTGCACATACGTGTGCTTTTTTTCTGCCTGGAGAATACCCCTCCCATGCTCCCCGAGTCTTCAGCCCCTGGAGGACCACCATCTACAGTACTCTTCACTTTTCCTGTCAGAGTTTCCCTCCTCTAGGAAGCCTCTCCTGATACACACTTGTTGTCGTGAGAATGGATTTTCTTCACCAATTTCTAGAGCACTATGTATGTGTCTCTAATATAGCACTTAACATATGACCTGTTTTTATGTCTCTCTCCCCAACACAAATAATAGCCCTTGGGAAAGAGTCCAAGTTTTGGTGCTCTCTATATGCCAAGCACCTACTAATGTTGACTGAACAAGACTGTTTCTTTTTTTCCCTTTGCAGGTAAGTTTAACTGGAGCGCTAAGCACAGAAACCAAACAATTTTTGGACATCCAGATGCTAATCTGTGTGGGGCTGACTGAATGGGGGAAATTAAAGCCCAATTCGGAGTGTCACTGACATTTCCATGGTAGCCGCGATTCAGCCGGTGCTGTGACTGTCAGAGGCCCAGTCAACTCCCTTTGAAACATCACCTGGACTGCGCCCTGTGCATGTCAGGGGCTATTCAAGAGAGTCAGAGTGAGGCAGAGAAGGGTGCAGATCAGATGAACTCTCCTACATGGGCGTGTCACTGAGGCCAGAGTGCACGGGTGCGTGTCTGTGCTTGTAAAGGCACAATGAATCTGGGGGCTGGAAAGATGGTGCTGCAGATGGGGAGAGCTTCCAGGAGGTGAGCACAGGAAGCCTGAGAAACAGCCATGTCCACCCCCTTTCCACACTGTGTGGGACCCTCCCTTCCACACAGGGAATCCTCTCGGGCCCGTGGAAAGGGGATATTTGGTGCACGCAGGAATTTCGAGGGCTGGGTATGGTAGAGGGAATGTGGTGAGGGAAACTTGGAGTGGGAAGCAGAGAGCTATGATGGGGCAGAAGTGCTACAGGGTCTCAGGTGAGGTACTGAAGCCACGCCAGGTTGGATTATGTCACAGAGATGGGCGCTGGGATCTTCTGTGCTAAGGGCTTGAGCTGCAGGGCCGGAGGCACGAGGCCAGGAAGTCTGTGGTGACTTCAGGACCAAGATGGAGCAGCCCCACCCCCCAACTCCAGAACTGCCTAGCAGAGCGCCGAAGGGCACAGGAGCAGCATATGTGATATGGCTTCTCACCTCCCCTCCAACCTGGGCTCTTCCTCCAGTGCTCCTATCTCAGAATCGCCACCCACCGAAGGGCCCCATCCTGAACCTTGGGAGTCATTTTGGGCTCGTCTTTCCTTTTCCCACATTTCACGATCCCAGTCTTGTTGGTCCTTTCCTCCCCAGAGAGGTCTTACTGACCCCCTTTCCCCTTCTATAATGCCCCTGTCCCAGTTAGGCCGCCAGCAGAGCGGGTCCCTGGATGGCTGACCTCTGTGCCTCCCACTCTCCCTCTACGAGCTCCTTCCCACTTCAACCCGTCTTCCACAACAGCCCAAAAGTGGGTGAGCATCAGAGCGCACACCCAAGCCGCTTACCGTCCTGCGCTGGGTGTGAGGCTCCGACTGGGGTGATCTGTTGTCGTCTGTGGACCCCTCTGACACTCCTGACTTCATTTTGTGCTTTCTCTCGCTGGCATTTTTGGAGGCTAATGGCGACCCATTGTGGGAACGCAGAGAGGCCGTGTCAATCCCCAGGGCCGCCAGCACCTGTGGGAAGAGGACAGCGGCCGCAGCCGGTAACCTGTGGGGCAGAGCAGAAATGTGTCTCCCAGACCCGGGTGCCGCTGGACAGAGGGATGAGGGGTGGCTCCTGGGCGGTGCTGGGCTTAGGGCACGGCAGGAAGACTGGCCTCTGGGTCACCTTCTTCCTCTGCAGTAATACTCAGTGCCCCACCCCACCGAGTCCCGATTTGCAGGTCGGGGCACCTCTTCCAGCTGCCAATGCTCACACCTGCAGCTGCTGGCCCCTCGGGCAGGTGTGGAGTACAAAAGACTGGTCCTCTTGCCTCAAGGTGGGGCAGATTCACGCTGCAGAGCTCCCCAGGGGCTCAGCTGAGAGCACAGCACTGTTCAGTTCCACTCCCTGCTTCCTTCACTGCCCCTCTCCCCAGAGGACTCGCTGAAAAAATTACTTGTATAAGAATCCTCACTGAGGTCCACTCTTCAAGAAAAACCTGACCTAAAACAGTTCCCGAGGTGAGATGTATTCTCCTGCAGGTCCCTAGAGCAGCAGCCTTAACACAAATGAAGTCGGGTGGTCTCTAACTCCGTCTTCCCCAGACTTCTGCCCAAAATGCACACTCTGCAATTGGCTTCAATGTTTTTGTCCCTCACAAACCTCTTGCTCCTTCTGGAACCTCTCAAGGGCCTCCTGGAGCGTCTTCTCCTTTGCTTCAATTTCAGCAGTGGTTGCCTGGTTCTGCTCTTCGTATGCCATGGTGACCACAGCCAGGATCAAGTTGACCAGGTAGAAAGATCCCAGGAAGATGACAATCACGAAAAAGACCATATATATTTTCCCAGAAGCCCTGAGGGTCTGCAGATTCAAGGGAAAGGAGAGAGACCTGTACTCGTGGACATGGGCCCTGGAGTAAAGTCAGGATCTTCCAGGAAAATCGTACCCATGCAGCTGACCACCAGCCTCCAGCCAGGTGTGTTTGGGGACATGCAGATCAATACCTGCTGGTAGAGGCGTTCCCAGGAGTCCTGCGTCATGAGGCGGAACAGGGAGAGGAAAGCCCAGGTGAAGGAATCAAAGCTGGTGTAGTTAAAATCTGGGTTGTCGCAAGTTTTGAGGCAGATGTAACCATCAGGGCACAGGCTGCAGCAAGAACAGAGAAGGCCATTGATGGTGCAGTCCCTGCTTATTCAAGGCAGCTCGGGCTTGCGGGAAAAGCACAGGGTTGGGAGCCAGACACCAGAGTTCAGGGCCTGGTCTTCCTCTTACTAACTAAATGAGCTTGAGCACTTAGTCTCTGTAAGACTCAGTTTCTCTCATCCATAAAATGGGGATGATAATACTTTACTGCAGAATTTCATGTCTAGAAGAGTAGCCAGATAATTGCCCAGACATCATCCTATAAGCCGTCAAGCTCTTTGCCAGTGCTCACCTGGAAAAGGAGAGTTGGCAACAATCATGAGGACTCAATTCGTGAGCCTGTTGGTATCATCTGCAGAGCTGTCTATCTAAGAGGTACCCATATTAGTCAAGTTCACTGATGAACTACATGTGACAATGAAAAATAACACTTTCCGCTGGCTGAGTGCTTCCCAGGTCCTGCTTCGTGTTCTACAGCTTTACTAACACTTTGCTCGAATCATCCTAACGCTCCTTCTGTACAGAGGAGGAAGCCAGAATTCAAGTCAATTGCTAAAACCGTACAGGTGCCAGCACGTTTGTTAAAAAGGGGAAATCAAATCATCAAGGGACCTGGCGTGCCAGTCAGTGCTGCTGCCTCCCGTGGACTGGTGGAGGAAGGGAGCCGTGCTGGGCGCCTCTCTCGTAAGGGGGCCAGGTGGGGCGACGTCAAGGCAATTCCCTTGGCTCAGGGCATGTGGCCAGCCCGGTCAAGGAGGCAGCGAAGCCTGGTGTGAAGTTGAAGATTCTCTTACTCCCCGGAGACGCCCCCAACACTAGCCTCCAGGATTTTCCCTGTCCCAGACATTGATGCAAACACATGGCTTCGGGACCCACGGTGCACTCATGACCCATTGACAAGCAGTTCCAATTCTACCTTGCCCTGACTGAGGATCTGCAAGCTCTCTTACTCTCCAGACCCACCTTCAAAGGCGGTGTGTTTGTTTGCTCTCCCAAGGAGCAGGTTGACCCATTCTCTGGAGGTGTCCTAATTAACTCTGAGGGCGGGCTTAGTTCTGCATTTTCCACAGAACCACACCTTAGCCATCCCACACAGCTAACTGCTCAATGTGTCAACAGTCAGTACTCCAAGGACTAAATGAGACCATGGTCCACTGTCTCTTGCACAGCGCCTTCAACATAGCAAATGTTACATACAAAGCACAAATTAAAGTTCCTGCTCTTCTTAGCCTTGACAGCTACCAAGAAGAGGTGCTGGAATAACCCACAAGGGATGGTCAAAGTGTATGGCAAATGTTTAAATTAAAAAAGATTATTACACTAAAAGACATATTGCCATTAATTCACCTCAAAACACCCCCACCCCGGCTTCGAACACACTCACCCCATCTTTCTTGCCACTTTCTGAAGCAGTTCTGGAAATCTTCTTTCAAGTGTTTTCAGGTGTGATAAAAAATGTGGTGAGTACTGCCGCTGAGTGCCATCCAATGGGAAGGCAGGCTCCCAAGGCACGCTAGAATGTGCTCTCTTTCACCTTATTCACTGGATCTGCCACTGTGTGACTTCCAGCTCTTCCCTCAAATCAAAAGGACCATGAAAAGTGAATGTTTTGAGTCAGTTCAGGACACTGAGGCAACCACAACAACACATCAGAAGACACTCATGAAAGAGGAATTCCAGAACTGCTCCTCAAGGTAGCAAGAACAGCGTGTGTTGGAAGCCAGGGGAGATATTTTGAGGGTGTTAATGGCAATGTGTCTTTTATTATAACATGTTTTAAACGTTTACACAACCGCAGCATTTTTCCATCGTACCTCCTCTGTGAAAGAATGCTGAAAATCATCAGGTGTTTTCTAGTACCCATTCTCTACCCGGGACACTAGGCTTCCTTCCCACCGTGCCAAAGTTGGCCTCTCCCTGGCTGCTCAACGTGGTCCCCTCTTCTGCTGCTTGGCCAGGACTTGGCTGTCTGGGAGACAGGAGCGGGCAATGGTGACTCCCACAACTTTATCACGGGAAGTCCTTGCTCGGGAGCCCCTGCCTAGACAGGCGAAAGACACTGTAAGGGCCCTTGGCTTCAATTTAGATCAGAAGAAATGAAAACTGATATCAGAACAATCTCTTCCCGGAGTGAAAAGACCCAGATACCAAGTGCACTTGTGGCGAAAGCAGCCAAGAAGCTTGATGTTGCCCAGCTTCTCCATTTGTCCTACTCCTCAGCGCTAGCTGAGATGACTTTCCCAGTGAGCTGATTATGCCACAGACTCATGCAGGTCCCACCCAGCTTTACTCGGGCAATGTGGGGCTGAACCTTTTCTGCCTGCGCTTCCTCTAAGGGCAAAGAAACAGGCAGAGCTGAGGGGTCCTCACACCTTAACTGAGTTTCACAGTCTGTTCTGCCACCTGGGGTGGACCCCCCCAAACATGTCTTTCCTATCTGCTCTTGGGTGCTGACCTCGGCCCCTGCTCTAGGAAGTTGTCCCTGACCTTTTCCCTCTCTTCACACCATTCTCTCATGGGTGTCCCCAGCCTGAGGAGCCTCTAGCATGGCACTTATTCTCCAAGGCACAGCATCTTTGTTCATATCCATGGGTGATAAAAACCTGGCAGCTTGCAGGCCGAATTTAGTCTGCAAAAGTATTTTGTTTGGCCAGTAAAATATGTAGACATTTTGGGGAACTGGTAGCCAAGTTTGTGGCTGTGAGAGTTCACATAAAAAGTCACAATTCTGTCTTCCTTTTAAAGTTGGGAGAGCTGGAAGGAGTGGACCCACATTTCCACGTGGCAACCAGCAGCTGGACTGAGCACGGGCTGTCCCCTCAGATGGGCTCGAACTCTCAGTTGCCATGGTTCCCTCGCTGGCTCCGCTCATTTGTTGTTATGTGCCTGACCTCTGTGAGAGTTTGAAATTGCAGTGTTCTGCATGTTCTTCCTCTATTATGTAAGAAAAATGAGACCCATAGGATGCAGTTAGCTATGATGATTAAAGGTAGAGCATTTGACACTGTTATGTTTAACACACATGAGTTTCAGCAGTAGATAATTTCCAAAAGTGGCCATCGTTCCTCCCCTCCCGGTATCCATGTTCTTTCTCATCGTGACCTTGAGGCTCCTCCCATTGAGAGGTCAAGTCCGTTTCTCCACCCTTTGTGTCTGCACTGGCTTGTGCCTTACTTTGATGGACAGAATCAAAAAGAGTGATGTGGTGCCAGCTGTAAGCCTAGACTTCAAGAGGATGTTTACCCTTCCACTATTTCTCTGGAACCCTGTCTCTGCATGAGAATGGGCTGGGACTGGACTGCAGGGGAGGGAGAAATTTCGTGGAGGAGACAGACATCCTAGACCAGTCATCTCCCAGCTCATCTGTCCCCTGTCCTCAGAGGCAGGAATGAGCCAGTCAGTGCCATCCAATGACCAGTTGATCCCAGCCCAAAATACTGTATGAAGAGTCATGTTTAAGCACCAAAATGGTTGACTGATTTAAATGGTTGCTATTTTAAGGGGTCTTGGTGACCGGAAGATTTGTTACAAGGTGAATATACTCATATACTCCCTCCCTGTGAGTCTGAGGATGGCAAGGTCATGACTTTCTCAAGACTTGTAACCTAGTTTCTGCCCGGAAAATGCTGAGGACAAGATGGAGAAAGGACTGCTGGGCACGCACAGGTACTCACCCTGCACCTGTTCCATTGCCGCACAGTAAGGGATCAGTGGTGCCCGGCTTAATAGCATAGAAATCTGCTAAAGAGGAGAGACAAAGGCCTCAAAGGTGGTTCTGCAACTTCCAGCCAGGCCTTGCGTGGTCTTCTGCCCGAGTGAGGGGAGCTCTGGGGCTGTGTGCAGCCAGTGGGTGCTCGGTGGATGTTGGCAGCCACGCGGAAGATGGAAGCCGCATCTGAGAAGAGCTGGGCAGCGGCTTGGCTCTAAGCTTCCTCCGGCAGAACCAGAATGACTTGCTTACGGATTTAAAGCACATTTCCTTACAAATGGGATACTGGGAAAACAGGAAATGAGGGCCCCCAAAGTAAAACACAACTCAAGAAGAGCTTTTCAGCAGGAATGAGGAATCAAAATGCATGTCTAGCTGGATGTGGCGGCACATGCCTGTAATCCAGCTACTGGGGAGGCTGAGGCAGAAGGACTGCAAATGTGAGTCTCCTAACACATGGACAAATTAGGGAAACTTTGTCTCAAAATAAAATTAAAAATGGGCTGGGCATGTAACTCAGTAGTGGAACACCTGCCTTAGCATGTAAAAGGCCCTAGTTCTAGCCAAATACCACAAACAAAACAAAAAACCAAACCAAACCATAATGAAACAAGCCAAAAAATGTCCAAAATAACAAAAAATGTCTATATAGATGTGCAGAGTTCTGTAGCCCTTTTCCCTACATCCACATGGTCCCAAGGTCCCACCTAGACCTCGGTCTCTATGGCAGAAATTTCACTCACACTTTCTAGATGTACAATTGGTGGCTTCCTGGGGAGTTGTGTCATTCCTTACACATTTGTTCTTGAGGTTGCCCTTGAAGAGCTGCAGACCCACCAGGGCAAAGACACTCAGGCAGAAGACGGTGAGGATGGTCACATCAGTCAGCTTCCTTACTGAGTGGATCAAAGCCCCCACGATGACCTTCAGCCCTGTGGAAAGACAACAGCCATACTGCCCCGTGGACGGGGAGCCATACAGAGCACGCGCATGGTGCGCACACATGTGCCCTTGACTCCTTCCGCCCCTCTACATCCGGGTGTGGAATACCTATGACCCCCTGGCACTTCCAGCCCAGTTTTTTCATCTGACTTTGCAATTGCCCCGAGGGCAGGCCAGCCTATTGGCCTCATAAAGATAAGCAACTGAGATCCAGAGAATGCATTTCCTACCATCTTAAGGCTAATACATTCCTGGCATACCAAGTCTGTCAGAAAAATTGTCTGGTACCCACTCTGTCCCTTGCCCTGCGCCACTTGAGGGGCCACTCATTTCAGGGCAGTATTTTGCATCTATCTTTCCGAACTCATCTCAGTTCTGGGGCACAGGTCAAGACTTGGGATGCATGAACTTCACTTCATGTGTGCGGAGGGTAGAGAGGAAGATACAAGGGAGACAGAGTGAGACAAAGATAGACAAAAAGAAAAAGAGAGAAAAAGATACAAAGCACCAAGAGATGAAGTTAGTAACAGCACGAGACCATGAAAAACACAGAGTGACTGAGGCAGAAAGGGAGAGAAGCTGAGAGAGTCTGTCATTTTGGGTACAAAAATAACCCACTGAGCACCAGGACCTGCTGTGCATCTGCCTAAGCTCGGGGCAGGAGTGGCTGGGTAGGGTAAGGGGAGTTGGAAACGCCAAAGGGTCTTTTTGGGAAGCTGACAACTTCTCAGAGCCCTCAGGGATGAACATGAGTGAGGAGAAGAGGGCGGATGTGGAGGACTGCACAGCCGAAGACGGGGAGAGGAGCCGAGCTTGGAACGGTGGTGGAAACACAGTAGGTTCTGGACCCTGATGCACGGTGGGCCGGGTGGCGGGGAACCTCAGAGGGAGACTGGACAGGCCAGCTCTTGTGAACAGGAGTCAGGCTCTCCTGGTCTAAGCGTAGGTGAAGAGATACCAACTCTGTCCAGCAGAAGTTGATAAAGAGTTTTCAGTCTTTTCCTATAGACTGGCCTGTAGACTGGTAGAAGGGGTCTTCTGTGGTGCTGGGGATCGAACCCAGGGCCTCATACTTGCCAGGCCAGCGCTCTCCCACTCAGCTACACCCTCAGCCCTGGCATCAGTGCTTCTGTTTAATGGATGAAGAAAGGGATTCTCAGGGCGAGGAGGGGAGACTGTCCCCTCTCCTCCGTGTTCCACAAGGAGGAAGTGCTTCCCTTTCCAGGGCAATTTACTTTGTCTCTGGCTTCACTACCCTGCTGTCAACCTAGTGGGGGATGAGTAGTCACTGGGCTACAGGTGACAGGAGATTTTAGAGGCCCAGTGGGATGAGCTTTAGTGGACTACTTTTGTTCTGAATTCTTTCTCAGTGTCCAATTTCTTTTTTCTCCTCTGCAGGTCCAATAACAGAACCGGGGCTTGAGCTTTTGAGCTATGAAAATAGCACAGATGTCAGAATTTAAGAATGCTTTAGCTCTTCCTCCCCACTTTAAATTTAAATTTTTACTTTAAGGTATAAGTGAGCATCCAGCTGGGGGTCTTGCCCCAACCTCACGGGGAGAACAGGAAATGAGAACTTGACCTTGTTCTCATGTACTGAAGGTGGGGTATGGGGTCTGTGGATAGAGTACTGGGCTAGGAACCAGGCAGCCAGTTTCCAGGTCACACTTTGCCTCTCACCAGCGATGATGACCTAGTCTTGAGTTTTCTGTTCTCCGGGCCTCAGTTTCTTTGTCTCTTGAATAGAGACAATAGTCCTTGTCCTCAAACCTTACAGGGTTTTGTGAGAATCAAAGGAGGACATTAGGTAAGAAAGCTAACATTTGTGTTGGATAAACTGCTTACCGGGGATCACGGAAACTGTTTTTAGAGCTCTAAGAACTCGGAATGTCCTCAAGCCGGAGAATCCTTTCAGTTCTGTTGCTGGGCCAACGTATCTGTAAGACCAGAAGTCAGTCAGTATTTTTGCAAGGAGAGGAGCCCAGGAATGCATGCAGCACATACGTGTGCAAGCACGATCCTGGGTAGCATGAACCCAGGAAGACCCAGGGCCGGCAAGGAGAATTTCACGGCACTACCATTCGTAGAGAGACAGAGGTACCAATCTAATCATCACATTGTCCTCCAGAAAGCATCCTTTCAGAAAATGCATTGTGACCCAGGGGCTCTGATCTACACAGACCGACGTTCAAACGTGCAGCCTTGGGCAGCCCATCGCAAACGCAGTTCCTCGGGGAGCTACCTGGCACGGGGAAGGTACAGCGCCCAGCCACTCTGGCCTCCTGTCACTTCAGAGCTGAGGTCTTTGACTTGTCCCTGTGGGTGGGGGTGTCGCTCACCCCAAAGAGTGACTCCAAAGCCCCAGGCTGTGAGGTTCCGGATGAGGGAGCCGGACCAAAACAAGGAGACATGGCCAGGGCGGGAACCTGGACACTCCCCAAGGCCCACAGGACGCACACAAATCAACACGGGAAACACTCACGCCAGGGTAATGACGCCGAAGTCCAGCCAGTTCCAGGGATCTCGCAGGTAGGTGAACTCATTCAGGCAGAACCCTCTTGCCAGTATCTTTATTAAAGCTTCGAAGGTATAAATGACAGTGAAGACGTACCTAGGGAGGAGGACGGGGAGGGCATGACTGTGCCATGGAGGGGACACAGGGGCCCCTCTGCCTCCAGGAGGGAGGGAGGACCTGCTGTGGCTGTCCAAGGGGGCTGCATGCAAAGGACAGCCCCAACGTGGCCAAAGGAAGAAGGTTTGGTAAAGAGACAAGATATAGATGGGGGAGCGCTGTGAGGACATGCAGATGGATGGGAGGTTGGAAAGGAAGCAGTGGGCAGTGGCAGGTGGAAGTGAGGTGGGGTCTGCTATGTCCCTCCTCTCCAAACATCTCTACTTCCAGCTATACTGGGAAGATGAGGATGAAAGGAAATGAGTGTGTGCGTGTGCGTGCGTGTGTGTGTGCGTGTGTGTGTGTCTCCGTAATTCTTCTTGTTTTCCATTTTAGGAAGCCATATGAATGGAAAAATAAAAAATAATATTGAGAGTATCTTATTGGAGATAGGGCGGTATCAGAATAAAGAGGTGAAAAAACTGAAGGCCCTTTCCTCTGGGAAGATGGGATCGAGGGCAAGGGGATGGGGAACAGTCAATTGCTTGCTGGTTTTTGTTAGAACTGTGTGATTTTCAAACCAGGAGCATGTATATCTTAAAGTACAAAGAGAATAGCGGTAAATCTGTGAGAGGAGAAATAGTGTTTAAAATTGTTCGTGAGGAAATCTATATCCGATCGCATAGCCGCTTGAGCTGTCAGCATCAACCAAATCTTGGTCCCCCCCCCTTTATGTTTTCTAAATTAGAAAATCTTAGCTCAGAATTATAGGTTGTTGGGAAGCTTTGACAGATATTTCCGGCTTTTCAGATCGAACATAGACCCAGAAATTATGGAGCGAGTTCTCTGCAAAGACTATTTTCAGTGTGCGCCTGAGGACGGGCCAGCTCAGCGTGGAGAGCGCTGACAGGTTGAAGCCCTCAGCCAGCGGAGGGATGTCCTCTCCTGGGCGGGATTTGGATGTGATTTTTAACGTGATTGTGTGTTTCTTCCTGGTGAATGAAGAAAATCACTGGGTTTGGAAGGAAGTCAGATTTAGTCATTGAGCTGTTTGCAGTCAGAGATCCACACCTTTCAAAATCACGAATGGGTCACTGAGCCAAGCCTCTTATATTCCTAGGATGGTCATTTACAAAGATTTCATCCCTCAGTTTTAAAACACCAGTTAAGCCTGTTTTGTTTGGCAGCGTATCTCCTTGCTTTTCCTCTCTGCCCGCGGTTGAGGATGTACATGCACACTAACTGGCCACAATCAGTATGTATTCTCAATGTCCACCGTGTCCCTTAACAGCAAATCAGAATATGGAGGCACATTATGCACCTCAGCTGTTGTCCGCGAGTAAGGGGCAGGCTGGCACTGGGAAGCAGCATCTGCAGTTTGGATAGAGATGTCTATCCTTGCCAGCTATGCGATTGGGATTTCTTCAGTACTGACTCAAGGTGCCTGCTTTTTAAAATTTTCGTAAAATATGCATAACACAAAATTTACCACTTTAACCATTTTAAAGTATACAACTTGGGGGCATGAAGTGCGTTTACAGTGCTGTAGAACCATTGCCACTACCTGCCTCCAGCACTTTCTCGTAGCTTCCCATTCCCTACTCCCTGGAAGATTGTGTCTCCTTGGCACCTTATGTTCGTGGAGTCATAGAGTTATTTACTTATATTTGGCTTATTTCACTTAGGATGTTTTCTCAATGTTCATTCATATTGTGGCATATATCAGAATCTAATTCACTTTTAAGGGTGAATAATATGCCATTGTTCACATATACTACAGTTTTTTTTGCCCATTCATCTGTAGACAGACTTTTGGGGTATTTCTGCTCTTTGACTATTGTGAACAATATTGCTACAGACATGGGTACACGAACTAACTTACCTTTTTGTTTGATAGTTTAAAATTAATCTTTAAGAAATAAAATCCCTTAATATTAGCTTAATGATAAGTAGGAGAAAAAGTAATTATGCATATCTCACATGTACAGTGAACGCATGCTGAAACTAATTTATTCCTAGTTTTGTTCAACCATAAAGTAAAATCTCTTCGTTCATGGTACATAATAGTCATTGATTTTTTTATCCCAAGAACGTTATAAGGAACGCAAATTTATTTAGTCTGATAAAGAAATTCTACCAATTGTTTTTCTTGCTTCTTTGCCAACCACAATATTTGTAATTAATTTTGAAGCTGATTTCATATCTTAGCAAGAATACAGTGTGCCTGTTTTGATATGAGGTTGAATGATGACTCTTATAGTTTAGTGCCTTCTCAACCTTTAGCATCAAATTTCACAATTTTGTGTGGGGAATTCTTATTCTGTGCTTGTTCTAGAGATGGTCAATGGGTTTAAAAGAGAGGTTGGCCGACTTCATTGGAAAATACTGTGGAAGTGTGGGTAGCTTCATCTCATTATCTGGCAAAACGCCAACGTAATAAACTGGCTATTAGGACAGAATGATCATTGCTCTGACAAAAGTCCATGGCCACTATTCACTGTCAATATTTTCTCGCATATTCTAAATCTGCTTTCACGTTCATTCTCTGTTTGCCTTAAGACAGACAGACTCTTGCTTTGTATTTATGGTGGAGTCCATTCAGTACTTACATTGGTGACCTTATTTCATGTTTTAGGATTTACATTTTTTGTCATTATTGTTATACTTCAGCAAGCCACTTTTGAAATGATGATTCGTTTTTGTGAACTATGGTGTTATGCAAATCAACAGTAACAATGGCAAATTCAAATTTAACAAATGTAAAAAATTGTCAGACAACAGTAAATGCAATAGTCCAGAGAAGCTATTTATCCTTAACTCCATGTTAACCAGTACAAACCTTGAAGCACATATACTGCTTTTTTGTTTGTTTGTTTGGTTTTTTTTTTGTTTTTTTTTTTTTTGTGCTGGGTATTGAACTCAGGGCCTTGCACTTGCTAGATAAGCACTCTAACCACTTAGCTAAATTCCCAGCCCCCATATACTGCTTTTAAGAGCATAAAAAGTAAAGAATTACATGAAAATTATGATTAATCTTATATTTCAGATTTAACATTATTATATTTTTAAAAATCTGCTATAATGGGTAGTGTGAGAGTTCTAGTGACCAACAGAGATTATTAGATCATTGAGAAACACTGTAGGGGATGAAAAAAAACTAAATTGGTCTGCAAAATAAGTGAGAATTTATACAGAACAAACAGAGAACAGTGAGGCAGAGAGCTGGAGTGACCCAGAGGGACAGTTTGTAGGTGACTATAGGGTTCATTTACCAGAATAGGTCAAATGACGTAAATGCTAGCACCCTGAATCCAGCCAAAGGATCAGCTGGAACCATGAAAAATAGATTAGCAAATCCATCTTATGTAACTTACTGTATTAACAAGGGAAAGGCTATATGATTAGTAAATATAGAAATACTGATAAAAAATTGATTAAAAAAACCACCCACATAAAATGAAAATCTTAGCAAACCAGAAATGGGAAGAAATGCTTATAACTTGATAAGGAGTAATTATGAGAATCCCACAGACATCACGGCAATAATGAAACACTAGAACTACACTCTTTAAAATCAGGAGTGGAGGAAAAAAAAGGCTCACTATTCCCAGCTCCGGTTTAGCATTGTGCTGATGGCCTTGGCTGGTTCAGTAAGACAGGAAAAATAAACAAGAGGCATAAGAACCATGAAGGAAGTCGCAAGTCCACCCCTACTCGCAGATGATACAATGTCCAAATGGGAAAGCCAAGATTATCTACAGAGAAATGTAACCTATTAAGAAGTTCAGCAAGGTTGCTAGGTGCAAAATAAATACATAAATATTAATATAGAGAAATTAATAGCATTACCAGTTTTAGAAATAAAAATAAATATTCAAAAGAGCAACCAAAATCATAATGAATGTGGGCCCAAGACAGTATGAATTGTCATGGAGGAATATAAAATAAGTCTTGTGTGAATTGAGAGATATGCCAGACTGATACACGCATAGGCTCCATATCATAAAATGGGTGATTCTTCCCATGGTAATTGGTAAATTCAGTGTATTTCCAATCAAAATTTCAATAGAATTGTAAGAAAAGAGCTGGAAATTAAATTAATATGGAAAGATAAAGAAACAAGATGATTTTCAAGAATACAAATAATCAGGGAGAGAAGAATTAAGCAGTCAAGTCTTATTATGAAGCATTTAAATCAGTGGAAATGAGATTCTCGAGAGAAAAAGATTTGAGTAGACATGGGAATCTGACTTTTTACTGCCACTGTCACAGGATAGCAGGGAAGGATCACTTGGGAAAGGATGATCTATTTAAAATGAATTTGGGACAATCCATATGGAGAAATTTTGGAGGCCTGTCTCATACACACAAGAAGTAAATTCTAGAAGGATGAAATATAGAAAGAAAAATTATGACTTTCATAAGAAAATACATACTACGAATGGCTTTGTGGAACATTATATAGCAGTGAAAATTAATTAGGTCTATAATTATATATTTAGGTAAAAATCTAAAACACAATAGTGGTTTTTAAAAAGCACTAGATAAATCATGCTTGATATATGATACCCATCCTTATGCCTTAAAAGACACAAAACAATTTATGCATGCATCCACTCCCCTGTTTGCTGTAGGTTCAACTTTACTTCATAAGCTCTTTTCCATTTTCCCTTTTCACTTTTCATATTTCTCTTTTCACTGTGGTTTTCCCCACAAGCAAACCGCTGTACTTGGTCAAAAATTTTTCTGAATCTTGGTGTGGCCAGTGATGGACCTCCCAGGGTCATCAAAGAGCCGGTCCACTGATTCTCTGGGGGTCCTGGCATGAGGGTCATCACTGGTGACACTTTGGTCCCCTGCCCTTCATCCCCTGCTGGTTTCTAATCTAGCATATTCTTCTTCAGCGTGGCCCATTGTATGTGTAGTTTCTTCATGAGTACAGAAGGGATTACGACCCGGAAGAGTGTCTGTGTCTTCCCACAAGCAGCCAGACAGGGAGGGAGGCAGGGAGCTGTGGCTATCAATGTTTCAGGGAGGGATAATGGCAGGGAGGCAAGAAATAAAGGATGGGAACCACCTGTGTCCAAAAGATTGTATCAAGAGCGTGGCAATAGGATTAGCCTCTGATTGCTCACTGGCTACAATTTAATTTTTCCATGATCTTTTGAGCGCCAGTCCATGCCAAGGATATTTATTTTCTTCTTCTGGGCTACCAGCAATATAGCGAACAACTAGTGGTTGTTACCTGTTTGCATTTCAAAAATAAAATCTAGTCTGATAATTTCCATGAGACCAAGAATGCTCACACCATCAGATCCTGGCCTATACATTTCCAGGACCAGACCAGACAGGAAGATGTTCATACGTTATATTTTTTCAAAGTATGTTTATAGAGGAAATTATGTCCACAACTCAGTTAATACAGAAACTGATAATGGATTCAATAATCATCGGGAATAAAAATTGATACAACCTTGGAAGATAATTTGGCATGCTCTCAAAAATTTAAAGTGCACATCCCTTATTTTAGGCAGTCTGTCTCCTGGGAATTCCTCTCTCACATTTACCCACATCATGTGCACAAAGACGCGCTTACAGCTCTCTGCTGAGCAATTCACTGTGACAGTAAAGTCTGAAGATTATGTTGATTAGGATCAACATGGATTTCTATCAACAGGGTAATAGTTAAGTAAATTTTGCTTCATCCATGTAAGTAAAATCTGTTCATCCAATTTCTACAAATCAACTACTGCTGGGTGTTCAGATGTCGCTGAATCTATAATTTGGGCCGTACTAACATTTTAACAATAGTAAGTCTTCTAATCCATTAACATGAGATATCTTTAACTGTATTTAAATACTTTAATGCTGCTCTCAGTAGTTTGGGGGCTGAGGGGTTAGCTCTGTGGTAGAACACTTGCCTGGCAAGCACAGACTCTGGGTTTAATCCCCAGCAATCCCCAAAATAATAAAATAATCATAATAATAATAGTAACCCTAATTGTCAGTATGAAGGTCTTGGAGTTTTGGGGTTTTTTTACTATAGCTTTTAGATTTATTAGTTTGAGTGTTTTGTTATCTAATTTCTTCTTTCTGTTTTTCCTCCTCTTCCATTCTTTTTCTAGTTTTATGTTAGGTACTTGAATCATTTTTATTTTTTACCGATATAAATTTTTTTTGCTTTAATGTTGTAAATTACCCCTCAAGTCTACTTTTATACCCTCTGGGCTCTGATTAAGTGGTTGCTTTTGTTGTTGCTTATCTTTCCTTCCCTAGAAACTCCATAATTTTGGTTTGTAGTTGTTTTGCATTCAAGAGCTATTTAAGAGAAATTTTTAAATTACCAAGTGGAACGACTTCTCATGTTTGGTTTTTTTTTTTTCTGATTTTACTATTATTTTCTAATTTTACTGCAGTGTGATAAGAGAATATTTTCTTTTCTTTCTTTCTTCTTCTTTTTTTTTTTAATACAGAATCTCACTATGTAGTTCTAGCTGGCCTTAAACTCACTATGTAGCCCAGGTTGACTTTAAACACATGACAATCCTCCTGCCTCCGCCTCCCAAGTGGTGGGATTACAAGTGAGTGCCACCGTACCCCGTTTGTACGGTCTTTTGAATAGGAGCTGGGCTGGGGACTTAGCTCAGTGGGAGAGTGCTTGCCTTGCAAGCGCAAGGCCCCAAGTTCGATCCCCAGCCCCCAAAAAAAGAAAAAAAAAAAAAGAGAAAAGGAGCTATATTCTCTACTGTCATGGGATATGGTTCGCAATATATTAATCGGAACTATTGTATTTGTATTAACTAGGTCATGTTTATCTTTACATATATTACATTTTTATACTTAATATGTTACAGACCAAAAGAAATTAAACGTTCCTGTCCCTACAATGTTTTGTCTATTTACCCTTATAGTCTTATAATTTTTGTCTTATAAATACTGTTGACCCATTATTTGTGGCAAAGATGTGAATTACTATTATGGATTTTTGGCTTTTACAAACTGTCGTCTATGTCCTGTTTAATGCTTTTTGGCCTAAATTCCACTTTCTCTGATACTAAGACCATGTCTCCTGCTTTCTTTCTGTTTGCTTTTGCTTACATCTTTGCTCATTTCTAAATTTCAGCCTTTCTTATCAGTTTGAAGACTATTTTATTTTTGGATATTCCTTTGTAAAATAATTTGAGTTTTTAATAGGTATATCAAATCCATTTATATTTATTGACATAAAAGATTTGTTTATGTTACTTTGTTATGTATTTCATAACTTAAAATGTTTCATTACTGTATATGCACTTTATTTGCTTTCTTTTTGTGTGTAATACTTCTGATATTTAGAAGAATGTAATTTTTTCTTTAGCAGTTTTGTAGATAAAAACCTATTGCTATGAATTTATAATTATAATTAAAACTATGTAACACTTTGTCCTCAGTGTGCTATTTCTTTTTTATTCGTGCTTGCAGTACATCACACTCATTTGTTTTGGGGACTGGTACACATATCAGCGTGCTTTGATCATTTTCTAACCCTTCCCCTCTAGCCTCTCTGCCTCCTCATCCCCTTCCCTGCCTCTGACAAGTCTGTCTTTTGCTTTCCTACCTGCGTGCTGGTTCTTTTAATGGTAGCTCTGATTTCCTTTGGTAATTCTATCTTTTTTTTTTTCCCCTCCAGGTTTCGTCTGTCACTCGACTGTATTTAACAATAACTTTCTTGTGCTTACTTTTATACTATTCAAATATGATTATTTTTCCCTTCCTTGTTTTATCAACTCTAAAAAAATAAGTGTTTAACTTTTCGCTATTGTAGAAGCAGCAACGAATGAACATACTCTCTGCTCCCACATTCTTTCTTCTTTCTGCCCACTCCCTTTTCTGTTCCCATCTTGTCAGACCTTCCAGGGCCTTGAGCTCACAGTGGGGTGAATGTCTGGAGCCTCAGTTTTATCCCCCTCTGCAGGCGCGGTGCCTTCTGAGCCTGGATTTGTTAAGCGACTTACCAGTCCTCTACCCACTTTGGTCTCCCAAGTTTATTTTGACATCTTTGTCATTGGTGGTTTCCTTTCTTCTTCCCTTGTTCTTGTGTACTTATACCATTCTTCCTGTGCTGTCGTTTTACTGGCATTTTGAGAGAGTAGAGTAGAACATAAGCATGCTGTCTTTCCATATTTAACCAGAATCACCAGATAACTCCCAAATAACTCATTATGAGAAAATATGCTTTGGTTTAAAAGCTTGGAAGAAAAATGGAAACTTTACACCGTGCTTTCAACCATGTAAAATACGATTTTAAAATTTATCTAGTTTTATTAAGTTGGTACCCTGCATGATAAAAATGCACGTGAAACATAATTCAGTTATTTTTAACTAAACGCTTGTGTATCAGTCAGCTCTGGGTGCTGTAACAAAATAACATAGACTGGGTGTTTTTCTTCACCATGTGCACACTCATCCTTGGGATGTAGCAAGAGGACCCTCGCCAGAGGCCAAGTGGATGCCAACACCATACTTAGACTTCCCAGCCTCCAGAACCAAATAAAAATCTATTGTACATAAATGATGTGGTCTCAGGTATTTTGTTATAACAATAGAAAACAGACTAAGATAATCCCTAAGTGAAATAGTTTTGCTTACTTTTGAATTTATTTAAGTGGGATAATGCTTATATAGTCCTTTGTGTCTGGCTTTTTTTGTTTGTTTTGGTTCAATTTTATGTTCTAAAGACTCGTTCTTATTTCTGAATGAAGCTATAGTTTATTCATTTTTCATTGCTGTACTTTATTTCATTTTAGAATAGAACAAATATTTAATATATAGGTTTATGAACAGTTGTGTTGTTTCCAATTGTTAGCTTTTACAGGCAATGCTGATAAACTTTTTTTGTAGCTCTATTTTGGGGTAAACCAGTACATACAAGGTGTGATCTAAAAATATGGTGAGTGTTTAAATTTAAAAAATTGCACTATAGTAAAAGACACACTACCATTAACCTCCCTCCCCCTAAAATACTCCCTCTTGCTTCCAACACACTTGTCCCACCATTCTTGCCACTTTCTGAAGCAGTTCTGAAGTCCTCTTTCATGAGTGTCTTTAGCTGTGCTGTCCTGGCTACCTTGAGTCCTGAATTGATTCAAAACATTTATCTTTCATGATCATTTTGACTTTGGGGAAGAGCCAGAAGTTGCATGGTGCCATATCCAATTAATAAGGTGGATAAGGACATACTGCAGTTTACAAGGCTGCCTTTCCATTGGATGATGCTCAATATACATTGTATTTTTGATCATGTTTTGTAAAGACTCTCATGAAAGAAGACTGCCAGAAGTGTTTCAGAATGTAGCCAGAATGATGGAATAAGTACATTTGAGGCGAGAGGAGGGTTTTGAGGGGGATTAATGGCAATGTGTCTTTTACTGTAATAACTTTTATATATTTCAAAATTCACTGTATCTTTTGATCACACCTCATGTTTTGGTTGAGTGTAGGTACCTAAGAGTATAATTAGAGGAAAGACAATATGTGTGTGTCTTCACCTTTACTCAGTAATGTCCACTGATATCCAAGAGGCTGTCTATAGTCATGTACTGCCCACGAGTAGTGTGTGAGTTTCTGATGCTCCGTGGCCTTCCCCATACTTAGTATTGCCATACTTTACAAATTTCCTTACAAAAACAAGTGCGTTCTCACCCCTCCATGTGCCTAAATTTACACTTCCTTGACAAAAAAAAAATGTTGAGAATACTTGCATGTCTTTATTGACCATTTAGGTTTCTACTTTGGTGAAGTTCCTGTTCAACCTTTTCACTCCCTTTACCATTGGTTGCACTGCCATTTTTCTGATTGATTTGTAGGGGTTCAGCACTCTGGATGCAAGCACATTTTAGGCATGTGGTGTTGGAGGTACTTTTTATTCAGCAGGCTTTCTTTTCATGCTCTTCAACACTGTCCTCTGATGAGCAGTGTGCTAAAATTAATTTTAGCACACTGAAATGTATTAGTGTTTCTTGTGACATATAATAAAACGGAGGTCATAAAGATATTCTCCTCTGTTCTTTTTCTTTCCAAAAACTTCAGATCTTTGTATTTCGCAAGTACATTCAGAAGTAATCTACCTAGAATTGACTCTTGATGGTATAAAGTTGTATGTTCAATGTAATTATTCCATTGGGGTTTGTAATTCTCCAGTGTCATTGACTGACATCTGTCCTTTCTCTGCCATTTTGTGGTGACACCTGTATCCCAGATTAAATGCCTGCATATGCATTCACCTGTTTCCAGTCTGACTAATCTTCCACCACTGACACATACTGTTTTAATTATTGCAGTTTTGTAGTAAATCTTGACACCCAGTAAAGTGAGTTTTCTTACCTTGTTTTTCTTCCTCAAAAGTGTCTTGGCTAGAATTTATTCTTTGCTTTTGTTTTGTTTTATTTTGTTTTTTGAGACAGGGTCTTAGTATGTAGTTCAGGCTGGCTTTGGGCTCACTATTTAGCCCAGACTGGCCTCAAACTCATGGTGATCCTCCTGCCTCAGCCTCCTGAGAGCTGAGTTTACAAACATGTGCCACCCCACCTGGCTCTTTGAATTTTCATATAAACTTTAGAGTCATTTTGTCAAGTAAGGCAATAAAAGCCTGTTGGGATTTTGATTGGGATTGTACTAAACTGATTAGTCATTCAAAGGAGTTTTTATAGTATTGAGACTTTGGGTCAAAAAACTGAATATTATCTTCCCATTTATTAGATTTTTCTCTGATCTTATTTAATATTTTTCATGATTTTGCCTGGAGAATCTTATTCATGCTTTGATGATCTTCTTCCTAGATACTTGGTATTTTTAAATGCTAGTATAATTGACACTTTAAAAATTATTCAATTTTGAGTTTGTTGTTAGTCCATAGACATATAATTGATTTGTACATATTAATGCATACCTGGCTACATCATATACTATCTTATTAATTTTAGTAGTTTTCCTCTAGATTATGTTAGATAGCTTATCTACATAATATTATTGCCTGTAATAATATTGGGACTTTTCTTGTTCTTGCATCTTTTATTTCTTTTCCTTGCCTTACTGCACTGGTTAGGACCTCCTTTGCAAAGTTCAAATGATGAAAACAGACGTCTCTGCTTTTTTTTTTTTTTCTTTTGATCTCCAAGGGAAAGATTTCCATGTTCACAGTAAAGTATGATGGTTGCTACTTTTCAGAGAATGAATACCCTTTGTCAGAGCAAAGTGAGCAAGGTGATTTAGTCCAACTCTTCTGTGAATTTCAAAATCACAAATGGAAATTGAAGATTATCAAATAATTTGTCGGCATCAGTTAAGATGCTTGCATGATTTTTCTCCTTTAATCTATTAATAGAAATGGAGCGTTTTATTTTTCTGCTATGGCGTGTATTACTATCATAGTTAGGAAAAAAGGTGGAAAGAGAGAGCTTTGTGGGGACCCTGTCATTGTACCTGAAGGAAGCCAGGGCTCGAGCTGGCCTGGGGACTGTCCCGGGCGTGGCGGTGCCCGTGTTTTTGGCAAGCCGCCTCTCTCCCACTCTAAAACCACAGAATTTTCATCTGCCAACTCAGGGTGGCTCAATAACCTTGGGACTATGAAGGTCACTTTGAAGCGTATGACCAGGACAACTTAAACAGCTTCATTCATGAGTTAGTTTATGAATACATTCCAGAACCATTTGTTCTTAGGTCTGTTTCAATTTTTCTACTGCACCACTTTCACAGGAAGCTTCCCCTACACTTTATGCATGCATGTAGCTGGTAGGTGAGTGTGTGTGTGTGTGTGGGTGTGTGTGTGTGTGGGTGTGTGTGTGTGTGGGTGTGTGTGTGTGCTGGGAGTAAGGAGCAAAGAGGACGTATCTACCCCGGCTACCCCAGGCCAATCGGATCAGACCCTCCAGGCATCAGGACTTTCAAAGTCTCCCCGGTGGATTCCAATGCACAGCCAGGTTGAGGGCCACTAATCTGTACCTCCCTGAAGTTGAAAATCACATATGCATTTATGAAACAGAATTCACAGTACAGGGAACCTAATCACTACAAAGCCAAATAGGCCCTAGATTTCAGTCTAACACACATGAGACTCAGCAAGATACATAAAAGAAAAAGACCACCAAAGAAAGAAAGAAAGAAGAAAAGGCCAAATAGAAAGGAAGGCACAATACTGATAGCAAATCTACTCACTCAATTTTCTCTGGAAGATCGCTTTGAGTCATGCACACACAATTGGTCAAAATAGTGATAGTAATAAACAAAGTGAACCACCTGGAAGCCGCATGTTAAGGAAACGCCAAGTGTCGCCATGTCTCCCTGGTGGCATCTGAGATCTCCTTGGTGCTGAGAGATGAATTTTGTAACTCTTAGCTGCTATCAGCCTTCTGGTCTTGTCACATAACAGCCACTCCCATTTTCTGGATGCCTAACCTGGGCCGAGAACTTATTATTCCGGGCCCACATTATTTTAGTGCAAAACTGACTTTTTTGTTTTGGTGCTGGGGATCGAACTCAGGGCCTTGTCCTTGCAAAGCAAGTACTCTAACCACTGAGCTAAATCCCCAGCCCCCACATTATTTCTAATACCTTGAACCTACAGAGGCATAGTACTGTCTACATTCTGGATCTGAGCAGGCAGGCTGATAAAGCCTAAATATGTTTTCTGAGTTCGTGCAGCCAGTTAAAAGTGCTGCTAGGAAGTGAACTCAAATCTGTCTGATTACAGATCCCTGGGCAAGAGGAATGGGATTAGGGTCGCTTTCCCAAAAAGTCCTTCTGCCCCAGGCTTTCATTTCACTATACAAGGAGGCTTGAAATTCCACCCAGTAAAAGTCCCTTTTATTCTAGAAGACAAGAAGGTAGGAAGTTAGAGATTAAGTGAAGGGATGTGAGCTTTCATGGGAATTAGTCAAACCGTTTTCCGGACTTAGCTGAGACAGCCACCCTGAGGACATGGGCATCCGGGTAGGATGGCGAAGACAGGTGCGAGGAAGTGAAATATTGTCTGGGGAAGGAATTTCGAGCAAGTTACGCTGTGAATAGCTGGGGAGGAGATGCTGAGGGACAGAGAACAGGCAAAGGGATTTCTGGAAGGAGGAGACTTTGAAAGGTAGATGAGTGGAAGGGAGTATACAGATGGAGAGAAAGAGTGGAGGGAGAGTCCACAGACAAACCCCCCCACCTGGACATTTCCTTGGGACTAGTCAGGCTTCTAAAAATACTTCTGCAGGAAAAACCAAACCTGAAGAGAAGTTTAACCGCTGCAAAGAGGACACCACTCATCTTCCATCATTTGCATTTGAACAGAAGTACTGTGTTTAAATCCATTTGAGTTTTTTGTAAATGCCTCCAAGGAGCTTTGTTTTATGGTTACTTAGGAACACATCTATTTTGAACAGAAAAATTCTATTAATTACAAAACATTTTTTATGCTGATTTACAATTAAATTAAGAAATATTTTCGTGTAGGGAAAAATGTTAATCCAAGGATTAAATTCAAATCCTATCTCTAATTCTATAAACCTTTAAAAGTTGTATGATATCCACATTACTTATGAAAGCATTCATATAAAATTTTATTGAAATTATCATTTGGGGTGAAATATTAATTATAGAACCCCAAGGATTCCACATCTTGAAGAATATCTTCTGGGGGGGGAGTTATCAAATTAACGAGATTTAGTGTATAACTGCAGACTTGTGAGAAGGAGACCACTCAACAGATTTTCCATCCAGCTGTGACTCCGCCCAGCAATTATTTATTTACTCATTAAATCTCCAGATGAACAGAATATTCACTCATCACTTTGTTCTTTAAAAGGATTTTCTAATTAGCTGTTTCTTACTTGTCTAGATGTAATTCAACCAGGATCCACAGAGAGGAGTTTGTATATTTGCTATTTTTCTTTATTTGCAATTTCTGTGTAACTCTATATATTTTTAAAAATGCAACAACTGCCTAAGTAGAGACGACACACTGAGAGAATAATTACCCTAATTCATTTCCATTAACTGCCTGGTTCCTCACTGCAGACTTTGCTGAAAGCTGAGTGTAGGCTGCACCTGTTAACTAACTGCACTACCTTGCACAATTTACTAAATGTGTCTGAGTGTCAGTTTCATTATCTGTAAAATGGGGATGCGGATCTCTACTTCAAAAGTTTCTGTATCTATGGCACTTAGAAAGTAGTTAGTAAATGGGAGCCTACCATTAAGTATCCCATTGAAGGACCTGGCAAACCAAGACTCAATTCAGAAAATACAATTCCCACTGGTCAGCCAGACAGATGAAGTGTGCAGATGGCTGCTCCAGGCCTACCAGCTCAGTGAGAACTCTCTGGCCATCCCACGGTCTGACAGCGGCTGAGGGGAGGCTGGGGTGAGGGCAGCTCCTTTTACCGCAGCCTCCTGAGAAGAGGCTGGTTAGGACTGTCAGCCAACCGGGCAAAGCCACTCCCGCACATCATTTGCTGCATGCTAGGGCTAAATGTGTCATTAGGAATTTCCAACCTGGACAGTCACCAGGGAAGATCCTTGGAAGCTAAGCCAAAGTCTCTTTTGTCTACTAGTTTGGCTTGACTTGGAAACAACAAAACAAAACAAAAAGCAAAGGCAGCTTCTGATGCTACCTAAAGCAACTAATGTCATACAGACATTGACCAATGTGTGTCTGGTCATTACATTTCCCTGTGCCAGGAGCCTCAGGCCACTGATATCTTCAACCTGCTGGTAGTTTTAGTGTAACTTGTGATTAGCTGTGATCCCATCAATCTGGGTTCTGGCTGGCCTGGTTGGTTCTCTTTGGCCCCAGGGCCAGGTAAACACCCCACACCCAGCTCCTCTGCCTGCAGAAGCCTGGGGTCCCTCTTACTGCTGGCAATGTCATGGGGAAAGCAGACCACCAGTGACAGTGAGGATGTGCCCTGGGTGTCAGCAAATCTCTCCTCATAGAGAGGACGTTTTTCAAATTGTGCCTCCACAGCTGTGTCCAGGTGAGTCTGGGGTGAACCCGAGGACTGCTGTGGAGGGTTTTGCACACATAAAAGCCATGGACAATTTTTTCAATATTATGACCTCAGTGTCTCAGGATGCAACCAGAGAAAGACTATACTGTTAAAGTCTAAAGAAGGAACTGGACACAGTGGAATGACTTGACTCTAACACGTGGAAGAAACGATTGTGCAAAGGATACGAGTGGACAGACACTTTGATGGCTGTTCTTCTGATGAGGTTGAAGGGACTGAATAGCCACAGAGCCCGAGTGGCACTAAACCGGGAAATGGTCCTCCCTTTGTTCAGCACCATAAATGTCTAAACAAAACAAAACAAAACAAAACAAAGCGAAGTGGATCTCTGGTGAGGAACAAGAAATCTGTTCCTTACAGATTTCTTGTGTTATTGAGCATGAGTAGAGCAAGGAGCATTCTAGGAAACACACATCACTGATAGCCAAATGGAGGTAGAGAGAGGTATAGAGGCTTGGGGACTAAAAGCCATTGCCTCACCCTCTCAGCAAGAGCCTGGTCTTGCTGATTGTGTGCCTGGGAAAGGCCTCAGAGAGTGCTCAGTGGACAGGCAGTGACTGGAGGCGAGTAAGATGCATCGCGCCCCAGGGAGGCGAAATGGTGGGGTTCTGTTTGGGTCTAATTCCACTTCCGACTAGAGGGCCACCCCCAGCATGGTTTAGCCCTCTCCTGCTTCCCTCCTTGAAGCATAGAGGAGGGTGCGTGCTCTTGGCAAAGGCTAGGAAGGGGAAAGATACTCCGATGCTTTTTTATCTTCTCTACAAATATTTTTGAGGTGACCGCTTTCTGCCCATTGTAACTCCCAAGTACACATTCACCATTTAGTTCCCCTGCATGGAACACTGAAGTTGCAATACAGGCCAGGCCATTGTCACTGAGCAGCTCACGCTTAAACTAGTGGCTTTCAAACTTCTTGATGTAAAGAATTATTGCTCTCCCAAATTATTGTGGACTCCAAAGAGTTTTTGTTTGTGCACCTTATTCCTTTTTGCTTATGTACATATATATTAGAAATTAATCTATAAATATACACATATATATAACATAGAATGCATACATGTGTAAACATATTTGTGAGTACAAATATGATATATATTAGAAATAGACACTCAGGAATTTTAAAACAGAGGAAAATAATGGCACACATTCCCATAGCTGCTACAATGATGCTGCCATCCCCATGAGAAAACGTGAGTGAAGGGGACAAATGACATCAAAGTATTGTTACAAATTCACTGCAACCTCATGAACCTGCTAGAAGAGTTTGGGAGACTCCAGGGTTTCCAAAAATCATACTTTGAATACCAATGACTTAAATCACCCTATTTTATGCCTTGCTTCCTCTTCCCCAATCTCAGGATCTCTCCTCTGCAGCTGTAAAGAGACCCACCCCTGTGGATGCCCTGGGCCAGAGCCCAGCAGGGCACAGCCAGTTTCTCCGTAAGTTTTGTAGAAGCTGTCTGCTTTTTACAGACTTGAATCCAATTAGTTTCTATTGTAAATTTCGTAAAGATTCAAAGAGTGTCAAAGGGGGGATATGTTTCCAATTAGCTGAGTCTTTAGCAGACTGCTACATCACCCAGGGCTCAGGACCCCCGAGCTGGGTGGGACAGAGGTTTCCTCTAAAGAGCTGAAAGCGGACACCACTGGAAGCTCTTACCCGGTGTGTGCTGTAGAAGGGGTCTAGATCCTCCAGGGGCTCCCCGACCAGTTCTGCTGGGAGCTCACCATAGAATTTGGGCAGCTGATTGCAAACCTTCAGGGCCAGCTGGGGCTGAGGTTTCTCTTCTTGGTCCTTCTGCTTCTTGTGTTTATATCTGATTTTCTTTTCTGGCCGAAGGGCAGCAATTTTCTTCTCAATCTCTGCCAGTGACTCTGGAGTGAACCGACGGAAGTTGGTTGTTTCCAGGGACCCAAAGGGGAATTCCATCTTTGCATTCTTCTCCAGGAAGAATTTATACTCTTAGGAGAGTAAAGAGAACCACAGAGAGGTGACAGCTTGTCCACTGTCCCTGTCCCTCCCATCCGTCACATCTTGATTGCTAGCGTAGCTCCCCCACCCCGCCTCCAGCTCCTTCCTCCAGGCCCTCCCAGGAACACGGCCCTCTATTGTCCTCTCAGGGAGGGACGTTCATTCCATCCCATCCAAGGGCCTCAGGTCCTGTCTCTGCTCCCCAGGCACCAGGTCATTGCATCTTCAACACCCTGTAACCCCCTTCACAGACACCCCATGGACTTTGGCCATTTTGCCCCATTTTCCTTGTCTCTGGGACCACTGAGCTCCCAGTTCTGTCCTGCATTCATTGGAGACTTTGGTTTGTGATCTACTTTATCATAAATCTTATCCTATTTTCTGACCATTTTCTCTACTGCTTCCTTGCTTCAAACTTCATTTGATCTTCAGGTTACTTGCTCTTTGTCCACGCTGCACACTTTTCCCTATAGCCAGACTAGACCCGCGCTCCAGCATTTTAGCTGGACCCTCCTCCTCATCCTAAATCCCAAACCTAGGTCAATTTGGGTCTCTTTGAACCCGGACTCCTAAGAGGTGATGGGGACATCAATATGCCCAGGAATCCTGTGGTTTCCCTCTCAGCAGTGTCTCCTGTCTGGTATTTTGAGCCCACGGCCTGTCTCCTGACTATTCCCTGTCTTCTCTTATAGTCAGCCCGTGATTGTGCTTCCCAGTTCATGGAGGAAAATGAAACTCCCATAGACTTCCTGCCACCAAACCTCTAACTAAACTGTGCCACACCCGCCTTTCTTCCCGTCTGCACGGGACGATCTCATTTCTTATTTTGGCTCAGACCAATTCTTTCTTTTGATTTAGCATCTTGTCCTCTCACTGGCTCATTTTCCTCTCCTTGTCTCCTGACTTCTTCCCATCAGCATTTAGAGAGGCCTGCTTCTTTATTAACTCTGGAAGTATTCGCTTGTCACACAACCCATTCAGGGCTCCCCTTTCTCTGCTGACTGCATAAAGGACTAGTTCCTGCTCACTTTCTGAAGTCACGGAAGTTGTCACACTTTCTGTTTCACATCTGCTTCCCTCTCACTGCTGTGCTTCTTTGCAGGGACACCAGATAAATTCAGAGGACCTTCCTCACTGGTCTTGGTGGTCATGCTGGGAACTTTGCCAGCATGCCACTTCCTCCTTCAAATACTCTCTCACCCTGGCCGCCATGACACTTTCCTGATGTCTAGCTTGCCATCTTCTCAATCTCTTCCTCGGTGTGTTAGTTACTTTTCTTTTCTCTTGTTGCTGGGACAAAATACTAGACACCCAAAGTTAGGGGAAGAAAGGTTTATTTGGCTCACAGTTTGTAGAGGTTTCAGTCCACAATCAGCTGGGTCGGAGGCAGGGTGGCAAGCAGACAGGCAGAAGGCAGCCAGGTAAGCAAGGCATGCAAGCAAAAGCGGTCCAAGCAAGGGGACTAACCAGCTTCTTATATCTTATATCTTATCCAGGCTGCCTGGTTTTAGGGCGGGCAGTACTCCCACCCTTAATCCTAATACCATCAATCTTAGTGTCACATCCTTGATCCCAGCAGAACCATGCCAAACCGATCAGTGGACTAATTTAGTAATCACACACTCTAGATCCAGCTATCTCTTACCACATGAGGCTTTGGGGCGACATCTAGACACAAACCATAACACTCAGCTTCTCACACACACACTATTGTGATCTCTGGGGCTCTGTGTTATGTTTTCATTGTAGTTTCATTCTTGTGATGATTATAAACAATTTATTTTTAAGGAACAAATACACTGCTAATATTCAATTAAATAGCCTTCCAGCAATCGCAAATAAAAACTGAAATATTAGTATTTTGCCTACCTGATTGAAAAAAATAAGAATTGACAAGATTAATTCTTTAAAATATGGTAATAAATAGTTTTATAAGGTTCAAAATACAATTTATATCAGATTACAGAGTGTTATTCATTATAGGTAAGAATTGATAACATTTCCTTGAGAATGTGGGCAAAAGAAGGACCAAGAGGTATAATAGATATTAGGTAAAAGAAAGATAATATTCAAAAGGGAGGAGAACTAGAAAGGGAGAAGGGGGAAAAGAAAGAAGGGAAAAAGAAAAGAAAGGAAAAAGGAGAAAAACTGGAAAAATGTAAATAAACCTGCTGTAAATAGGGAAGGGAGGGCAGTAGGGCATGGGGAAGAGGAGGAAACCCAAGATACATCATGTACAGGCACAAAATAACCATGATGAGTGTGATCATTATGTATACAACATACCAATACATGTTCTTGGTTAAAAAAAATAAAGTACAGATTATATATTCCAATTTGTATTACCAAAAATATGAGCACTATTTTCATTGTGTTTTTAGTGATACCAATAGCAACAATGTCAACAGCCCTGACCATGGCCAGCGTTTACTGGGGCCTTCACTGTGTGTTCGGGAGACTGCAGGTTAAGCAGCTTACATGCATTATCACCTGAACCATCAGTCTGGCGTAACCTGTGAGGTGCTATTGCCAATATATAAATGAGAAACTAGAGGGGCAGTGTTACTTTGTCCCAGAGCACATTACTAATAAACGGTGGACAGATACTTAAACTTGGGCAGTGTCCTGGGGGCAGTTCATCTTCTCCACGTCTCCAGTTCTCATTTCTATGCAGATGACTCCTGAGTCTTTATCTCCACCTCTCACACATCCCTGGGGCCCAGGCTTTTCCTTGGCTTTTCCACCTGTGTGTCTCAAGGACACCTCAAGGTCAAACTGCCCCCAACTGTACCCATTCTCATCTTCCTCTCATCTTCCAACTGGCCTATTCCTCTGGCCGCCATGACCGGGGCGTGGCCACCTTGTACTTTCCTCTGTTTCATTTCCACTTACAAGCAGACAGGAGCACTGTGCATTCCTTCTCCTTCACATCTTCTCCCCGTGTGTCGCCAACTCGTCCCTTGTATGCTGTCACCCCAGTCGCTGCCTCTGTGTCGTCTGTTTCCCCTTTAGTCTCTTCTAACCCATTCTTCAAGTGGACCCAAATGATATTTCTAAAGTGCAAATCTAGTTCTATGATATCCTTGTTTAAAATCCTTCCAAAGGTCCCCATGGCACTCAAGAAAACTCAAACTGTGGACCCAGCTTTCCAGTATTATAGTCACTAGCCATGTACTGTTATCAGGTCTCTTTGAATTTTTGTTCTTTTTCATCTTCAGGTCTTTCCTTCTTCTCTTTCCTTTGCCTGAAAATTTCCTAGCACCTTGCTTTGCCTAGGTAACCCTCTTTCATTCTTTAACTCTTGGCTTTGAAATAACTTACCTCACCCCATATGAAGTGTGCATTAGGATTCCCATTTCATGCTTCCATCACTATCTACACTTACTCAATAAACTTCCGATTTGTCATCCCTATTTGCTTTTCTAGTTCTCCCACTAAGCTGTAAGCTCACTGTGGGCTGGGAACACATCTATTCTGCTCAGCATTTCATTTATTCCTTAGAATCTTGCACAGAGCTTGGCATTTAGCATCTATTGACATCAATAGGCATTTGTTGAAGGAATAGCGAAAACTAGAGAAAATTTGGTTTACAGAAGTGTTTTTAAAATCACAGATTTCAGTCACAGGAATTTGCAGAACTAAAGAAATGGTCAAATGCAGTTGCTTTCCCCCCCTTTTTTTCTCCTTCCTTTTCTTCTTCTTTGTTTTAGCTGTCATACCCGAAAGTCAAGTAAGTGGCAGCGCCTGCGTCTAATGCCCCTGAAAGGCCAGCCCATTCCTTCCTGCCAGACCTAGAGGCAGCTCTTGAGTCCAGTTCCCCTCCGATGGAGACCCTGCTTCCTGTGGCTGGTCCTCCCATGCACTGTGGCCCCGGCACGAGAGCCTCTTTGAGAGTCCGCCACTCTTCCTAATGCCTTCCATGGATTTTGCCTGGAAATTTTCCCTGTCTCCCTCCTGTCCATTCATACCTGGTCTCTCTCGGAGGGAACTTCCCAAAGTCAACCTACATGATACGAGTGGACATCTGTCTTGCGTTTCCTTCTCATTCTGGAAGTTCTATGTACTGTGCGTCCACGTCCTGATAAATATGGAAGATTCACGTGCCAACCATTCAATCACTATTGACTTGATTGAGTATGATCCTCATCTTTAATTCTTCCCTTTTGAGTAACAGAGACTGTTAACCTTATTTTCCTTATCTCAGAGAGAAGTACTATTTATACTATAGAACAAAATTTGAGTCCTGTGACTAAGTTATAGAGGAACAATGCAGGGAATTCCTCAGTGACACAGTGCAATGTTGAATATTCGAAACAAGACTCGGGCCTGGAGATTTAGCTCAGTGGTTAGAGTGCTTGCCTCACAAGTGCAAGGCTCTGAGTTCAATGCCCAGCACCAAAACAAACGAAGAAAACTAAGCCAGAAGTCTTGGTACTAGAGCAGGGGCTCGAGGTCAAAGCAGACCCAGCTTTGGGGCCGACTTGATGCCAAATATTTGTAATTCTAGGCCACCAGAAATCCCTCTGGCCTATGTCAAGTTTGCTGTCAGAGTGGCAGTAAGACTGTGCTCACAGGTGGGATTTTATAGTGACTGATGTAAGTACAAGGCACCAAGACTTTCCCTAAGATTTTCCAAACAGGAGAGAGGGCTGAACTTGGGATCCCTTGATCAGAGTGTTCCCTCTCTCTCCTCCTGTCATCCAATTCTCTACAGGGCCCTCTGAGACAACATTTGAGAGGAAGGCGTTTATCTAAGAGCTGGTTCTAAGGATTTCAGAGAAGAGAGGCCCTAGCTCTCAAGGGCCAGACCCACAGCTGTCGAAATTCCTCAGCCCCCCCCCCCACTCACACCAAGGGATCATTCATGGGCCTTCTGGTGCGGAGCCCTCAGAGAGAATGGTGGAACCCAATGTATTCAGAATTTTAGGGCGCTGCAAATAAATGTTATGTGGGAAAACAACGCTGGTAAATTTTTTTCCCATTAAATGCATTTGTTAAAAAGCATGAAAGACACATGTTGTATGGTTCTTTTTTTTTTTTAACCATGCAATAGTATGCTTCTAGGAAGCAACGGCCATTCCTGAGCATGGCGAGGACATAGGGAAGAAGACCCAGCTCCTCGAGTGTGCATGGCTGTGCTTGCCTGGCGGGAGTGTGCTTCTGCCTGATGCTCCACAGCAAAGCAGCATGTTCATAAGCCTTTTGCTCTTCATAAAATACATTACTTAACTTCCTAATTAGTTAATTTTCCTTATAATTTAAAATTTTCTTTGAAAAAAGTAGTAAATTTTGCTGTTATTTTTCTGGGGGTTGAATCCAGGACCTTATATATTCTGGATCACTGCTCTACCACTGAGCTATACTGTCCATCTCACATACAATTTTTTAAATTACTAATCTGGGCAACTAACTTGTGAGCCCATCTTTGCTGTTTATTTTTAACTCAGATCCACCTCAACGCTCCTGAGAGCCCACCACCACTGACTTAGCACCATGGTTTTCAAGTGGCTCAGTGATGCCATAAATTTGCAAAATCCTGGCCTAACACGTTCTCTGATGGGGTCAGAAAGAGTTGCGGGGACCCCTGGTCCACCACAGTCCATGCAAATCCTGGAAAGCATGGCAGTGACTCCCTAGGTTTTGCATGAGTTACAAGGTCCCCAGGAAGCCCGCCATCCCTGAGGCTAGCCTGCAGACAGTGATTTGCTCTCGCTGGTGGCAGAGTGGTGTCTGGGTGGTATTGTCCCTGCTTACTGCAGGGAGGGTTGGTCTGAAGCTCCTAAACAAGCAATAACTACCAGGTCTGTGGCTCACACAGTTCTCCTGTCTTCTCTAGTAAGTGATCTTCAAACCCAGTCCACAGTCTGTACTGGACCAGATCCACCACTGTTAGAGGGGGAATGAATTAAATATGGATTCCTGGACCCCAACTTCAAAGATTCTCATTCAGTGAGTCAGGAGGCCCAGGGAGCTCCATTTTTTATAAATTCATGGCTGAAACCGTTCTTTTAAACCCCTGGAATTCTCTGGAACCATACATGTGACATGGATTTCGCGTCAGCAGCACAGATCTGATATGGTCATGACCCACTCCGTGGCTCCAGAGCATGGATGGAAATCTTCTTGGATTATGGGGCAGGTCAGAAGCTAGTGTTGGGTGAGTTAAGGAAGCAGAGACCTGACATCGGAGGCGGGTGTTCTTGCTGAGTTACCATTCTAAGAAACTGATCATTCAGAGACTTTTGTGGGGTAGAACTTGGTACTTCCTCCCTTCTGGTGTCAGAATCAGGGCAACTGCTGGCCAGAAACTTCAGGGAATCTACATGCAGGGCATGTGAATTCAGTGGTCTTCAGCTGGTCCTGAGGATCAAGCTTCCATAGAGATGTACTCTATGCCTGGGATTTTTGAGCTACAGCAAGATGCACTCTTTGTGGGCCATAAAGGCATCTTCACTTGAATTTCTGAGCCCCATGAGTGAGCAGTTTCTAACAAGAGATAAGATCAGCTAAATGTGACTAAACAAATACAGGTGTTTTGCATTTGTCATTTTGCCGGTGATAGAAACAGCTTTGATTGGTCTTGGTTAAGATCGATGGTCGGGGGTGACCAGCAGACTTGGGGCCGCTCAGCGGTGGTAGGTATGAATACAGGCACTAAGAAAGTCTCCCTGAGTTTTCACTGGGCAAGGAAGGACAGTGTTCTTTCTGTTAGATTCTGTGGGTCTAGCAGGAAAGTGTGTCTCATTATACAGCAGTCACGAATTCTGCCTCCTCCTGGGTACACACTGAATCGAGTCTCAGCTAGTCACAAAACCGACCAAGCCTGATGAGAAAAATTACTGAAATCTTCAACCCACAGCAGCATCAACAGTGCCCCGGTTATGTACAGTGGGCTTATAAAGTCCCTCCTTAAGCGATCTCAGCCCCACAAAAATCCTGTAGCACAGGTGAGAGCATTCTCTTTCTTTTGTGTAGTGGTAGAGATGGAATCCAGGGCTTCACGCATGCTAGACAAGGGCTCTACCACTGAGCCACATCCCCAGCCCCCTAGGTATGCTCTTAAATACAAGAAAACTAATAATTAGTGAGTTGTTGCTTACTGAAGGTTATAAGCATATTAACTGTATTAAACAAGCGTCTCTGGGTCTTTTGATTTCAAACTCTGCCATCTCTGGCTGGATCTGTCTGGTTGGAAGAGTCTTGGAATCCTGCTGTCTGAGGTTTCACTGGAGGGTTCTGGGAGTTGAGAGAGGGAGGGACTGATCAGAATGGGTTCTGATTTGGTGAAGTTTCCAGGGCCCTCAGGGATCAATCTCTTCATCTCTTAGCTCACTGAGATTCTTAAGAATTCCACTGAAAACTGTCTCTACTAATGTAGCAATTGGCCTGTATGGAAGATGGGATGTAGATAAACTGGTAATTATAGTTTTTTCCAAGTTTGATTAATGGGTGCCAGCCTTCATCCTATGCAATACTGCACCTTCTTGTGTTGCTCTCGTGTTGCTTATATACAACCACGATTATCATTTTTATACAGGTGACTCCCAAACTTGGGCCTTTCTTCTGATCCCCAGACCCACTAATGCCTTTGAACATATCGCCATGAATGCTCCATAGACACCTCAAAATCACTATCTCCCATGATCCCATTATCTTTCCTCTACTGAAACCCAGCTTCTCCTTCTCCTGTATTCCCTCCCTTAATAAATTGCATAATCATTTTTCTAAGGTAGAAACATAAGGACCCTCCATTGTGCCTCTTCCTCCCTCAAATTTTCCTAACTTATGTCAGGCATTATTTCAGACTCTGAGGTGCAGTAGTAAACAAGCAATATGTACATACTTTTGGGAAGCTAAATACAGCTCTGGGCCTCAGCAGCCTTATCTGCTCGCTTTCTAGGCTCTTCCTTCCCAGAGATGAACGTTGAATGTGGTGGGAACATGAGTAGCCTGAAGACACATTTGAAAGATGAATCTAAGCATATCTCCAGCCAGACCTTTACCTGCCCCCCAAATTTCTGACTTCCAGCCATCCACTCTTCACTTCTCACACCTGGATGTCTATGGATGCAGACCCAAACTACTCATTTCTTCACCCCAAACATACTCTTCCCTAATGTCCCCCAACATCAATACATCAGAACAGTTCTAATGTGGCTTAGTGTCTCAAGTCTCGAAATTTCATAATTATCCAGATCTCTCACTCAGATAGCACATTCAGTCCCTCAGGAACCCTGCTCATCACCGCCACCTCCAGTACCACTGCCTGGCCCGCCAGTGGCTCTCACCTGGTCTGCTGGCAGGTAACCTGACTTGCCCCAACATTCTCTTAAGCTTCTGAAACCTTTCTGCAGCAGTCGGAGGAAACCTGTTAAACGTACCCTGAACTGCGCTTCAGTAAACTTCTCCCCTGACGTCTTCTATCATTCTCTGCCTTGCTCCCCAGACTCCAGGCCCCTGAACTGCCTTTCTGTCTCCTAAGCACGCTTTCCTCTCAGCGCTTTTGGACCTGCTGTTCTGTCTGCCAGTATTTTCCTTCTGTTTATACCCACACATCCCATTCAGATATCACCATTCCGGGAAGACTTCTCTGACCGCCCTTTCCTGAACAACAGTCCCTAGCCACTCGGTATCCTTTTATTTTTCTCGATTCCTTTGTAGCCCACTTTTTCCACCCAGTGTTCAATATTTTTTATGTGCTCATTATTTTTCTCCCTCAATTAAAATGTTTTCTCTCTGAAAGTATGTGTTTTGTCGGAGTGGTTCGCTGCTGAGCCCATAACACTGAGAACAGTGCTTGGCACATTGTAAGCAATCGACAGGTATTTTTGTCAGTTAGAATGTAGGAACCCCTTCCAGCTCTTCTTTACACAGTGGGGTGACTACTGAGCAACTGTTACGTATTTCAAAATGACTAAAAAAGAAGAGTATGAGATTCCCAACATAAAATTATTAATGGTTGTAGATACGGAAATGCTTATTACTCCGATTTGACTAATACACCTTGTACTGTATACGTGTACTGAATTACCATACAGCACCCTATAAAGATGTAAAAAAATAAAAATAAATAAATAAAACATTTATTGAGTAAATAAATGAATATTCAAGGAATCCAAATTGTCTGAACCAAATATTTATAGAATAGAGTTTCTCTCCTCACCCCAGGATTAAGTTTGGGGGAAAACAGGAAAGAGAAGACACCCATATAGTACTTGAACTGTCATTCCAAGGTGCGTAGAAACTGATCATATTTCATGTTACTGAAAAAAGAAGTGTCTCCTGTTCAAAAAGAAATCATAAAATTATACCCTGATGTGGATAAAAGTTGTTCTCTAAAGTGGGCGGGAAACAATGAAGGCTGGAACCAGGAGGCTTGCGGGGGTGGCCAGGCATTAAACATCACAAAGATGAGGTAGCCAAAAAGGAAGGAGAACAAAGGTAAGTCCGCGTCAGAGGAGCAGGAGGCACAAAAGTTAAAAAACTGAAAAATAGAGCCGATGAGCCTTGTTCCAGTGTGGCAATGATTTTAGTCATGGGGACTCCGGGCACAGCGTGAATTAGTACCCTGGAGTGGAGAGGATATGACTAAATTGCTGGAGTTGCAGAAAGCAGAGGGTTGAGATGTCGATGCCACTGCAAATATGATCAAACTCATAGGAGGTACAAAAAGCAGGCCGTGATAATGAGAGGTTTCGGGTTTTGCTGGTATTTCTTAGCTGCCTGATGGAATAGCAAACGTTTTGCAAGGTGTTGCTAAGACTGAGACTGTGGTTGGTTTGCTCATGGTACTTGACAGTGTGACCAAGCTGGTGCTGAGAAATAGTTCCTGAACCTTTGGTGTATCTAAGTGAGGCAGTTGTACATAGTACTGAGGGTGTGAGTAGGTTTTCCAGCACATGGAATAAATAACAAACCTACATTCTGCACTGGGGATATTGTTGGACTCTCCATTGCAAAAGGAGCAGGGATTAAAAGCCTCTGGTTTGAGCGATTTTTAGGCTGGCCAAGGCCTAGAAAACAGCTTATCTAGATCCCTGTCTAGCTCTTTCTGAGATTTTAGGATTTTATATATTCAGTGATACTGACATGTATCTAGCTAAGCTGTCTAGTGCCCTACTTAAAAAAAAAAAAACTTTAGATATCTTTTTGGAGTAATAAGGTTTCTGGACATGAGAATAAGTTGTCTAGGGAAGAGACAGAATTGAAAGAGCTATGCCACTAGGGAGGTATGATAAGCTGTCTGTGGGGAAGAAAATGAGGCCGCTCTAGCCACGATCTTACCATTTGTTAGAAATGAAGCCTCAGCTGACTGTTGTACCAGTGGCACTGGGGAATCTCCGAAGATAATAATCTTGAATCGTTCTGGATGCGAAGGGAATGGGTTGGGGAGTGCCTGCTGAACAAGACTTAATCTTTGAGAGGGGGCCGAGCTAATCTTTAACTAATTTGCTATGGTGCATGCGCTATCCGAGGTTCCGAAAGCTCGAAGAAGCGCCTTGGCTGGAGTTGAGCTGTCCGTGGTGCTGAAAGCGAGGGGTGTATGGGTGGGAGCAGAGCGGGACGTTTTCCGTAAGGCTTGAGGATTGGTGGATGAATGTGTGCAGTGTTGAATGAGTGTTCTGGGCTGAAGCTATGGGAATAGATGCATTTCTGTGGGAGCTAACAGGGAAGATGAAAGAATTGAAGGTAGAAAGAAAACTAGGTCTTTGGGGGGAGAAAGTGCCTAATGACGTATTTGATCAAAATGGCTCTGTCCACCAGAATAAAGATCCAAATAAGACTGAAAAAGAGAATAAGGCTTTCTCAAGAGTCTTTACCTCCTATTCTTCCACCAAACCCCTTGAAAATGGGATAATAAGGAGAGAAAAGTTTGTTTCCCAAGGAAGAAAACAAAATTTTCTTCATCTCATCTGGAATGTTGTCCCTCCCGCCAAAAAAACCAAACCAAACCAAAACAAAACAAAGCAAAGCAAAGCAAAACAAACAAACAAAAATACTCTCAAGATGATTAAGTCATATCCAGAGACCTTGAGTTATAATTATTTTTAAAACCCAGAGAGGTATTTGGTTTTGTTGAAACAGCAACTAGGCACAGAGACAGACAGCATGAGTTCTGCTACCAGTGGGATCTTTTGAATTTATGACCCTCACTTCTATGATTCATCAATTGGAGATGATTACCTCTGCCTCACTCATCTGAGAGTGTTGTTGAGAGAATCAAATAATGTATATGAAAGCACTTTGTAACTAAGTGCTGTGCAAATGCACAATAAAGACAACAATATTCCCATTACACACGTGCTTTAATAGCCAAGGGCCACTTAGACTATTTCAGTTCCACACCACTAACTCTCAGCATATAAACTAAATAACACATGAGATAATTTGCAATTAAATTCAATATAAAGAACTTACAACGTTCTACTTTATTTCTCTATGCCCCATCTTTAGCATGTGAATACTTTCAAATATGATTCAGTTGCCCAAAATAAAAGCATTCACTTAATGAGGTAATTTAAGTTACAATCGACTCAAGAAACTGAAGGAGATTTATGCTGTGGATAAGAGTTTTTTTAATTAAAAATACAGAATCTATTTCTTTTTTCCTATTCCAACCCCCTCCCCAATTTCTGTTCTACCCAAAGGGACCATAATAGAATGTGTCACTAACACACTTGTAGAATTTTAGAGGAAGGAACATAGCAAAAACTGTGGATTCCTATCATTTTAAAAACCACAGTCTAACATAGCCAGGTATATTTAGGTAAGGATGAAGTGCAGGCTTGATTAAGGAGAATGTTAAAATCATTGATGTAGACAATTCTTTGCCATTTATAAAGCTCTGGTAAACAATCAGTTTCACTGGTGAGTAGTTGACTCCGTAACAGATTAAGGTTCTCTGGAGATGCCAGCATCACGGGTTCAACCTATGTCATCCTATGACAGAGATCATACCTTCAACATACATCAGTACCTGTTGGTTCTCTCAGGCCCCTCTGTTAGGTCCCTCCCAACCTCTTTCACCAAAGTTTTAACTAGGTTGTAGTGACCTTCAGAGTGTCAATTCCAGAAAAACTTGTAGACCTCCACTTTTACTTGACTTAGCAGGATTTGGTGCCATCGACCACGCTATTGTCTTGTAATCTCCTTTCTTTGTTTATTCACTGAAGGCTTATTTTCTACTGAGCCATTAAACATTGGAACTCCTGGGGAGTCTGTCCTTGCCCCTCCCACATGCCCTCTCAGAGATATCTACTTTTCTTCCCATGGTTTTAACTTCCACGCAAACCACTTTCCTATGCCACACTTGACTACATATCTGTTCTTTTTTGATATACGCCCCAACTAAATTGGTTTTTTCGCCTTCTTCTTCTTCTTCTTCTTCTTCTTCTTCTTCTTCTTCTTCTTCTTCTTCTTCTTCTTCTTCTTCTTCTTCTTCTTCTTCTTCTTCTTCTTCTTCTTCTTCTTCTTCTTCTTCTTCTTCTTCTTCTTCTTCTTCCTCTCCTCCTTCTCTTCCTCCTCCTCGTCCTCCTTCTTCTTGTTCTCCTTCTCCTTCTCCTCCTCTTCCTCCTCCTCCTTCTCTGTCTTCTGTTTTTGCTAAATTGCACCACTGAACACTCAGTGGCTCATCATAAATCTATAGAGACTCCCTCTCTCTTCTGCTTCAATTACCAAGTCACAACACCTCTCATCTGGCTTTTATGCTTGCTTATTAACGGATGTCTCTGCGTATTCTTTTTGCTTGTGTTCATAGCAACCAACATGATCTTTCAAAATGCAAATGCGATCACATCGTTTTTCCGACTATACATTTCTCAGCCCCTTTAGATCATGTTCACACACTACATGAGGCCTGGCACGTGCTGGTTCCTGTCCACCCTTCAACATCACTCTGTATCTTGTTTCCCTCTGGTAGTTGTCCATTTTTTTCAGTTACTAGAATCTGCCAAATTTCTTTCCACTTTGGTCCTCTCACACCTGCTTTTTTTCCTGTCTCCGCAGTGTTTTCTCTATCCATTCCCCCAGGCTGGCTTCTCCTGTTCTTTCAGTTTAGTTTAAATGTCACTTCCTTCAGCACAGCCTTTCCTGACCCTCTAGGCTAGACAAGTTTTCTTTGTTATTATTTTACATAGCAGCCTGTACTGTCAGGGTGGCCATTTCAGTAATGATCTGTTCAAATCATGGCTCCCATCTTAGAAAGTAACCTTCCTGATGCCAGGGTACATGTCCCTCTTTTCCCTTGCTGTATCCTTAGCACCTAAGACAATATGACATGCAAGTGTTTGATAACTATTTTTTGCATAAAGGACAAAGTGGATGAATGATGGTAGCTCTATCAAAGACAGACTGTTTTAGAGGAGAACATGAATATCCACCATGATTGTTCAGTCTAAGGCTTCTGCTGTCATTCCGCCTTGTTTGATCTCACAGTGAAAATCATTGTTCCTAGTTTCCAAAGGTGCTAAGCATAACTGGGATTCTCTTGTGAAGAAAGAGAAGCTTGGAGTTGAAATCTGAAGGCAAGGAAACTGCAAAGGGAGAGACGGTTGAAGGTGAATTCAGTGACATTTACTAGAAAGAATCACCGGGCTGGAGAGGAAAGGACGGTGCCTGAGAGGAAGGAGACGTTGGGCATCCTTGCTGACTTGCCTTTGATGCTGGGCACTCTTCTTGTCTGAGGAGCAGTTATTACACAGAGAGATGAAGAAGTGTTGTGAGGTGAACTCTGCGAATTCTGCCGCTGCACGAGTCTGGAAGCAATGGAATGGCTCTGAATCATTCTGACCCTGATCTTGCGGGGAAACCGAGCCTTTACCTTCTAAGGTTTAGGTGGGTTCCACAGCACGGGTTGACTTTGCAACAGCCAGTGTCAGCATGAGGCTTGATTGTGAACCCAGAAGCAGTATTTCTCCCAAACATGATTAGTCTGTTCAGTCGCCTTCTGGAACAAGTCCTAGAGGAAGAGGAGACCCTCTGTCCACATTTATTTGAGTCCTCAGCTCCCTAGGGGAGGAGAAACAACAGGCCTGTGTGCTCTTGGCTGTAATCAAACGTGGATGTGACCTTGTGTGTTTAAAGGTCAGGAGCTTCCCTCGAGAAACTCATAGCCTGAAAGCTGATCCGATGAAGGATCCGATGAACTGTCAGCTGATCCGATGAAGGTTAGTCGGTAACACTCGGTTCTCATTCTGTTGAATACTTTAAAAATGCTTTTATTATCGACACTTAGTTATTGGGTATTGTGGAAAGTAGAATGGAGTAGTGGACAGAGTCCTGGGCTGGAAGTCAGGAGACTGGAGCCCCAGCCACACATCTGTAAGAAGCCATGTTCAGTGTTTGGGCATCTTCTTTCTCTGGATCTTAGCACAGCTGTACATTGAAGGGTCCGTGTCAGTATATCTGGAGGCCCTTCCACCTTGAAAAGAAGCTATGTTCTTGTTTTGAAGGACTTTGAGTCTACTCAGGGAGAAAAGAAGCCCAAATAATCCAAATATAATAGAAAAATACATACAGCCCTATTATGTAGTGCTGACTGTGGACAAAAGTGCCCCTAGGTGTTGAAGAGGAGACGGAGCACCATGGATAAGAGATGCTGGTGGAGATGTCCCATCCCGGAGGAAGCCACCGGGAGGGTGTTTTTTGTGACTGAATATGTCACAATACAAATACCACATACTCTAGTTGGGAGAAGCACTCGTGCACTCAAGCTCTGTGATGCTGAAGAACACACAAATTTGTACCATCCTGGAGGGCCCCAGGACACTTTCTCTCTGGGTCTGACTTCAGCTGGTCACATCCTGAAAGCAGAGGCACTCCCTGGGACTCCAGTCCTGGAGGTGATTCTGTCATTCTTAATCTTCTTCAATATTAAGTATTTTTAGAGTTAAATATGTTTCTCATGAACAATAATTTCCTTTTTCTTTTGCTAGGTTTCCAAAGAAAAAAATAATGCAAATTCTAATAAAAATTGTCAGGTAGAAATGGGTTTTGGACAAGGTTCTAAGGAAAAAGCACTGTGAATATTATGTAAATGCCAATCGATATAATGCCACCCATCAGCTCATCCCAGCTGGCAAAGGGGACTCAGAAAATCCTGCATTGCTGAGCGGCTCCTGACATCGAAGGGCTCCAGCTTTTGTTCCCAAATCGCATTTCTGATTTGGTCCTCAAATTCTGCTTCCAAATGGTGAATTTTGACAAAAATTGTGTATCTCCTTCCAGGCTGAAGTTTAAATGAACTCCCTCAGCAACGCCTTTCTTGATCTTGCCTGTCTAATTTAGGTGCCCCCAAGATGATCTCTCAAAGAATCCTATTTGTATCATTTCTAGCACTTATCACAGTTGATGATCATGTTTATTTGTGTGTTTGTTTAGCATCTGTCTGCTCCACGAATAAATTTCAGTTCTACGCGGGCAGAAATGACATTTATTCTGTCCACAGCTCAGTGTCCCCCCTGCCTGGCACAGTGAACAGCACAGAGCGGATGCTCCATGTGGGTTTGCTGGATGTTTGCGTGAAATGTTGTCATGAAGTGAAACTGGGACCTCAGTGAAAGAGTCACGCTTAATAAACTTTGTAGCACACGTCCATAGTGTTTTAGAGTTTTTTTTCAAATGCATTATATTGAATGTAATATTTATATCCTCTAAATTTTTGCACTTACCATATCTCTTCCATAATACAACAAAAATATTTATCATTAAGAAAAATCAGCAGAGAAGAGCAGCATAGTACAATGTTTAACTTTTTGCATTTTGGAGATCGACTATGTGGGTTTAAATCTCCACTGTACACATTACTAGTGCGACTAGGGGATGGTTACTTAACCTCTGTGTGTCGGTTTTCTCACCTGTAAAGCAGTCATAATAATAATGAATAGTTGTGAGAATTAAATGGGTAAATATAAATGTCTTCTTTGGAACATAGAAAGCATTATATTAATTTTGTTAATATTTTTATTCCCAAGGTAATATAATTATTAACTAGTTGGCTTAGAAGTGCTATCCAACCTATCACATGGTCTCCCCAGAGTCCACTATCCCCAACGACACGCGAAGGATCTGACACTCAGAGGGCTTGTGGGTCTTGCCCGAGGGTTCCATCTTGTAAGAAGTAGAGCTGGGACATCAACACAGACTTCCCAGCCCTCCTTATACTCCAGCACCAACGCAATCATTTTCCAGGCTTCCCTTTCTCTTGCCCACGTCCTTGTTTCCCACAAAAGCAAGGTGGGAATACACGGCAGCAGGGGCAGGGTGAGCCCAGCATCCCCACCAGCGCGTCCCGAGCCCGGCACCCCCAACCTGGTGTCCAGTGAGGCAGCAAGCCGGGAACCACACAGTGCTTTGTGTGCTGCACACTCGCCCTTTGATCATCCAAGCATCCAGCCAGCCCTTTACACAACACATTTTCATTGCTTTGTTTGAAAAGCAAATGCAAAAGATAACGTCCTTAGTAGTAAAAATGTCTTCTGGTGCCTTCTGTAGCATGCGTAGTGCTAGGTATTTTTTGCGCTTGTCATTTAATCCTCAGTCACAGAAAGCAGGCCCTCTTACAGACACAGCATCGAAGCTGTGAGGCTAATGCAGACAAGGCAGAGCCTATTGGACATCTAAGTTATTATTATTATTGTTCTGCCCGGAGGCCATGAAAATATTAGCACTGTTTACTCTCAGGGTGTGGTCTTAAAAGTGCACAACGTTTACTAAATCTTAAATTTACATTCTGATGTTTTTTCTAACATATATGAACACCTGTGATGCCACCAGCAAGACCGAGACATGGAACATCTCCTGTACTCTAAAGATGCTCCTGTGCCCCTTCCCAGTGTCTGCCCTTCTTCTACCCAGACCCGGATGAGTCAAGGTGTTTCGATTCTTTGCTACATCACTGAGCCCTGAGCACAGCATCCTCCCCTCTATCTTCCATGGATCTGAAGCCTACTTGCTATTCAATACCCCCTTCAAGTCCCCTTTCTCTGAAGCATCCTTTGGTTTGTGTTGCTGCTCAGCTCTGTGAGCACTGCATAACAACAACAATAACAACAACAAGAAGTCTGCTCCCGCTTTTCTCTCCTAGAACCCTGTCTAATGCAAGGTCAAGCTAGAGTCTGCCGATGTGTTTCTCCTGGGCTTTGAAGACCTGACTCCTCCCTGCAGAGTGTGAACAAAGCCTCAGAGCCAAGCCCAATGCTGAACTGCACTGGGGGAAAACCTCGGGTCACAGGAGGGGACTGGGGTCCCTGTTGGCCACACCGGTAACCAGCTGTGTGACCTCGAATAGGTCACTGAAACTGAAGTTCCAAGTCTCAGGTTTTTTATCTGTAAACTGAGGGCATCAGACTAAATAGGAATAGGAGCTAACGGGGAGGCTAAGGCTTTTTTTTTTCCACATTAGTCTGTTTAATCCTTACAAGTCTTGTGATACAGGTATTATTATGGCCACTTGCAACTGAGGAAGCAAAACGGAGGGGAGTGCTATTCTTAAAGTACTAATGGCAGCAGAGTTGGGGCCTCACCACAGTCTGGCTCCATCCACAAAGCTTTGCTCTTGGTCGCTGTGCTGTATATGTGGCTGTGGTTACTCTGACCCCCTTCTTGCTCTTACAAGCTAGCGCAACATTGTGGCTCCAGTTATCGTGGGAGAGCCAGAGAGAAGCACAAGTGAACCAAAGTAAGAAGAGTGACTGTGGGCTCTAATGAGCGGGAGAGATCAGAATGACTCCTCCCTAAGGACAAAGAGTTTTAAGCCTCTCAGAAGCGAAGCTGGCAGGAAATAGAGAGAACACATTTGCTTAATAGGGAGGATATTTGAATCTTATTCCCATATGGCCTGGGACACCAAGCCACAATTTTTTCTAGTATATAGCCATTGAGCTAAGTTTTGATGAAGTTATAAACACCAAGGAGATTGAGCTCCTTCCTCTCCTAAATTGACACCTAGGGTGAGACAGACAAATACAAGCAGCAATGCAACATGCTACACAAATAAGCTTATGCAAAGAGGGCAGGCAGAGCCCAGAGAGGGAAGGAGGACTCTATCCTCATGGGAGACTGACGTCTATCCAGGACTTGGCAAGGCCTGTGAGGTTAGGGCAGGAAGTGAGGGTGCAGAAAGGGTGAGCACGGTAGGTGCAGAGTGAGTGAGGAAGGACACAGCATCTGGAGGAAGGGAAAGGATAGTGCTTCTGTCATGGGCTCAGGAGTTATGGACTCCAAGGCCACGATATTACTTTCTGGCCGGGATCCTAGAGTCAGGCTGTGTGAGAGCAGGGAAATGCGGGGAAGCCTGGGGCTGAAGCTGAAGGTCCTCAGAGCCTCCCGACTGGACCGGGCTCTGACTCCAATGACAGCGTGACCGCGCATGCCTGGCTTCATCGATGACTGGTCTCCTCCTTCTGCAGTCTATCCTTTTTAACATTTATTTGTGAAAAACTGCCACCATTTACCATTACAAACCATTCTCAGGTTTCTTTCCCATTTCCTTCTGATGACTATTATCTCAGCATCATCCTTGTAGACACTGGCTCTTTCATATACTTGGGGAAGAAATATGCTATTTCTATTTATACACTTGTTTATCATTTTTATTACCACCATTATTGGGCTACTAAGTGAGTGGATAGGGAACGAGGAAATTACTTTTTAGGACCACTTTGAAAATCTTCTGAACATTTCAAACCAACTTATGCCATTTCAAAACAAATTTTTCCATCAGTCTAAAAGCAATTCATTTTTCTGTGTCATTTCAACCTTTCTCCCACACCATGTGGCTAGAAAGCCCAACCTTTGGCTTCTGTAACTCAAAATATGTATGTGTGGTACCTTCTACCTGCTGCATCCTGCAAGCCCAGTAAAGCTGGCTCAAACTACATTTTAAATCACAGCAGACTTTTCTCTTTTTCTGGCACCAACTGAATCAGGTAATCTCAAAGAGCAAAATCCATGACCAAGTATCAAATTTACATTAATCACACTAGAGCTGTAGAGAAAAAAGGCCACACAAAGCCCGAGTCCCACAGATGTCTGAATGAATCATTCTTCTGGATTCAGATTTAAAGATAAAAAACAAAGTATAGAGGCTTTGCTTCTATCTATTGTCACCTCTCTGAATATGTATAAATGTTCCACCAAATGTTGGAAAACTCCCTTGGCCACCTGGATTTGTTTGTTCATCACAGTATCTTAAAGCAGAGCTTCCCCCACTGTTGTGTACTGGAATTTTCTGGAAAGCATTGAAAAATATATCTTCTGACACCCCCTAGACATAGCCCTGGAGTGAGGTCCAGGAGTTTGTGTTTCTAACAAGTTCTCCCGTTTTCTCTGGTGCGACAAGAGTTGAAACCACTGCTTTGACCCTTACCCAGACTGCACCGAGAGTGCTTGTTGCCTTGAGTTTGCGGCAAAACTCATCTATCAGAGAACTGGGATCCTCTGCTTTCTGGGACCATTTTTATCTACTTTTAGAGACTTTAGTATTCCCAGGATATCTGACCTCTTTTATCAGTTCAGGTCAAAATTTCTGAAATCATACCTACTAATAAAACATCTTTTTACAACAATGTGACTCTTGAAAATACGAACTTCACATTGATGTGGCACGTAGAAATTGAAAGATTTTTGGGGTTTAGCTATTTAGCTATAGTTTTTCCCCTTATCTTTCAGAGGAAGGAAAGCACTAGGAGTCTTCTGTACAAATAGATAAGTCTTCAAATTTTTCAAGAACCACTATGGGTGTTTTTTGAAGGCCATGCATATAAAGAGCCTACAAAATGTGCTTCATTTTTGGTTCAGGGACAAAATCTGTAATTCTCCTTGCAGTTCCCCAAGCATATATCTTTATGCTGTCACCCACAGCCTGGCCCCTGAGCCCCACAGCCAAACCTTTGCTGCTCAGTCTTGCTTGTCTTCTAGGTAAGAGATCCTCTCTTCCAGATCCCTCCACTGGGAACACGAGCTCCTGCAGCACAGGTCAGCTCAGCACTTGAGCGTAGTGAGGAGACTCTCCACTGACGTCTGCTCACCAGCCCGAAGGCCCAGGGCTGGCTCTGGTGGGGGATGCGGCCTGAGACCCCAGCTCTGCAGACTTTCACTTGCTCTTCCTCCTCAACACAGGTGGCGCTCCATGTCTGATGGGAACCTCGCCGTCGCTCGGGCACCTACAAGGAGTCATGCCTTCCCCCTGCCATTCCCACTTCCCATCACCAGTTCCACCCTGGTTGCTGGTGCTCTGGAAAGTGCGCTCTTTGGATGGACGCGGGGCGGGGGAGTGTGGGGAGCGGCGTATGTGTGATTAGATGGTAAAGTAGCAAATGTGATTTTAAATGATCTCGTGGGACAAGCTGAAACCTAAGGAAGCAAGGAAACTGCACTTAGATAACAATGCCTCCAGCAGCCACGGTAGACTCCCATCCCGACGAGGCTGCCCTGAGAGCCGACGGGCTGGCAGGAATCTTCCCACCGCTGACCCAGGAGAGCAGGGCTGCGCCCAATCGTGCGGTGCCTTTCCTGTCTCCAGGCCCTTGCTCTAGAACAAACACACGCCTTTATTGGAATGTTTTTGTTCCCCTTCCCCGACTGAAACCTACCAATTTTACTTATTTTTTTAATAGATTTTTATTAAAATTTATCCAAAATTACACAAACTTACAGGCCATTACACAAGCTTACAGACCACAATACATTGTGCCTTTTGCTTATGACAGCGAGCAATGTAAGCCACATAGATGCAGCATTAAGTCACAAGTACATAAAGTTATTGCAGAACCCAGAGTACGTGTCACTGTTTTAAATTTGAGTTCTTATTTTTAAGATGTCATTTTTCCTCTGGATTCCCATTCCCCTCCCCCTCTGCCCTCTTCTTGTTCCCTTGAACCCTTTGCCTATTAGCTTATAGCTAACACTTTGCCTTTTTGTGTCCATTGTTTACCCTTTTCTTTTGTTTGTATTTTGCCTCATTCAAATGAGGGATAGCATACAGTACCCAGGCTTGAGACTCTGGTTTATTTCACTCAACGTTATATTTTCCAGGTCCATTCATTTTCCTATAAATGGCTAGTTTGTCATTCTTTATAGCTGAATAGTATTCCATTATGTATAGATACCACGTTTTGTTTGTCCAGCTATCTATTAATGGGTATACAGGTTGCGTCCAGAATTTAGCTATACTAGAGACATGCAAATTAAAACAACTCTAAGATTCCACCTTACCCCAGAAAGAATGGCAATCATTAGGAAGTCAAACAATAACAAATGCTGGCATGGCTGTGGTGAAAAGGGAACCCCCCTACACTGCTGGTGGGAATGCAAACTAGTACAACCATTATGGAAATCAGTATGGAGATTTCTCAAGAGTCTGAAAGTAGAAATCCCATATGACCCAGCCATTCCCCTACTAGGTATCTTCCCCGAAGAGCTAAAGACATCATACTACAGAGATACTTGCACAACAATGTTTATAGCAGCACTGATTTTATTTTTTGTGCCTCGGAAATTTTTCATGGAAAAATGTTCTTGGATAAGTTTTGTGTTCTTTTTTTTTTCCACACTCAGTAACAGACCAGGCATTATAAAACATTAGTGTGCAGTAAAATTAAGAAGAAAAAGTAAGGAGGACGAGGAGAAGGATGGGAGGTAGGGAGAAGGAGGAGAAAGGCCGTCTCACACCCCAGATAAGATTTTTTAAAAGAACAGGAGAAAAAACCCCCGCTCACAGGGTGAAAAGGGCAGGGGAGTCCACATGGCGGGTCCCAGGCCACCTGTCTCCTCCGCTGCTGCATCATGCACTTGGGGCTGGAACGGCCCTTGTCCCTCGGTTCCACTTTATGATGCAGGAAACTGTCTACATTTATTGCATTATGACTCCATTTGTTGTAATCTTCCAAATGAACCAAAAAGCAGCTCCTTTGGGCCAGAGTTCCACTGTAATGAAGACGGGGCCTCTCAAGACAGGGACAGAAACTTGTGAAGGGCCAGGCCAGAGGGGCCGGGATAGGGGGTGAGGGGGAGGAGGAGGCTCCTCCCCACCCCCACACCTCCTTTCAGGGCTCCTGCTGGGGTTCCATCCTGCCAGTGCTATCTGGGCGCCTGGGAAGATGATTCTGAAATATTTATGGGTGAAAGGCATGATAGCTGAGATTCGCTGGAGAAGAAGCTGAAGGGGAGTGGGGTGAAAATGAAACAAAGCTGTCTCTGGGTAGAAAATTGTGGAATTGGAGCAGATAAGGATGTCTTATACCGTTGTTTCCACTTTGCTGTATACTTGAAATTTTCTCTAGTCTGGGAGGAAAGACCTCCGCCCCACCTTAGTGTTTGTGTGATGTAGTAGAATTATGGTAATTCTTTTTTTTTTTTTTAACCTTTCTCCATACGGACTTTTTCTATGAAAAGACAGTATTTACACAGCATGGTGCAGGCTTCACCTGTCCTATCTCCACTTTCTCTGCTGAGTAGGAGGAGAGACCACAGGGAGGGTGGCGTGGGAGAGGAGACCCCTTCGTTCAGGGTGCTCCCCGAGCACCCTGGGTGTGTGTCAAGTCCTGTTGCCAGCACCCCAGTGAACCTGCACGGCTGGCAAAGGGCTGCCCTCAGCTCCGGGAACCTTACCGCTGCTCTCTCCTCTCCTAGCCCAGAACGGGGGCCTCAGAGTCCTCCGAGGGGGCACCGTTGGGGACATCGTCCTGGAGTTGATGTCAGAGGGCCTGATCTGCCACCGGTAAGTTTGTGTCTGGGACAGACTGGACATTGCCACCAGCTATGTGGGCCTCATTTTCTCCACCTGTGACACGAACAAAGCACGGTAAGTGAGCTCTTAGCAGTCTTCGGGCTCTCTTTCTCTTTGAACTTGGAATTGTCATAAAAATTATTAGCCATCTCTTCCCTTGCAGATGATCCAAGACTTACCACGTGAGCAGGACAGTGTGAGTTCCCTCCTGCAACTAATTACTGCACTCGGGGCTCGCCAAAACCCACTTGCAGCCAGATGTTTCCGGAGAAACTGCCAGTCTTTAAATCTGACTGTTGCACTGTGATTCCATTAGGTTGGAGATTCATTTGCTCTTTGCTGTGCAAGATCTGTGTCAAATGCCTTTACTCTCGGAGGCAGAGTGGCACAGAGTGAGGGCGCATGGGGAAGCGTGAAAGGCGATGTTATGATGCTGTGTGCATTCCATTGCTTTGAAATTTCCACAATAGGGAAATCTATAAAGGTGGAAATTAGATTAGTGGTTGCCAGGGGAAGGGGGGAAGAGTGACTAACGAGGGGTATGCAGTTTCTTTTTAGAGTGAAGAGAAAGTCTAGGGTTAGATAGTGCTGATATTTGTAACTCTTTGTGAGTATATTAAAAATGATTGAACTGTGTACCCTAAAAGAGTGAATAGTATCTTAATTTCAAAAACACAAAATTTTAGTTGTGTTAAACGTTATAGAACTTTACACAGATGATGAAAAAGGAGGAGGAAAAGAATGACAAAGAGGAGGAGGAGGAGGAGGAGAAGGAGGAGGAGGTGGAGAAAGTGCATAGAAAAACTAGTATGCTCCAAATAAGGTTTTCATCTCAGTTAATAGTACTGTATTATTATCAATTTCCTGATTTTGACAATGTTCTATGACAATGGGAGGTATTGTCATTGTGGGAAGCTGGGTTGTGAACGCATGGGAACAGCTCTATTTTTCAAACTTTTGAGAGCTTTAAATTATTTCAAAATAAAAAGTTATGCATTTAAAAGTTGTGATAACAGGTGGAAGAGTGGTGGTATAGAGGGAGAGGAGATGAATCCTGAATTCATGGAACACCATCACAAGTGACTAATTGCTTCCTTACCAGTTATTTGCGGTGATATCTCTGTCCTCTCCCAGATTCCAAGGCTCTGTTGAGAGTAAAACTTCATATAGACATCCCTAATCAGACCTTTCTCCCGATATCTGGTTGGGAGGCCACATTTTAAATGATGAATCTTGTGAAGCTATCAAGAAAAAATCAGTTTAAGGGAACAAATGAGGCCTTTGCCACTCTGATGATCCCAGGGCTGGGGGCACTTGGGGGTCCTAGTGAGTTTGTGGGAGATGGAAGGAGGACCATTTCTCAAAGATCCAGCCTCCTGCTGTTGATACAGTGTGTTGTGGCAGCATGATGACGTGGCTGTTCGTGTGACGATGACAGTTGTTCCAAGGGGTCCTCAGTGTGTCACTGGCTGCTTGCTCCTGTCCCTGATCTCCTAACTCTAAAGGAGACATGGGCTGAATCCGGAGGTCCTGCCCATAAGGAGTAAACTAGAAGCAGGAGAGGACGGGTTTGTCCAAGTGAGGAAAACTGTGACGCTGGACCCAGCCTTGGGACCCCAGAATCCCGTGGAGTTTCCATTTCTCTCTCCTGAAGGACCCATGAATCTTTGCTCAGTGGATTTCTCATCATTGTGCTCAACACAACTGGCCACAATCTTTTGGCAGAAGAATTCCCTGCTCTTGGCTTCTGTTGCCAGAGGAACCTCCTTGGCCTCTTTTTCTGGCTCCCCATCATCTGTCTGATTAATAATTATGGAATTGTTTAAAATTTGTTTCCCGAGCCTTTCGTAATGATTTCCTTCCTTCCTATGGTTTCAGTCATCTCCAACTTGAGATAGCACCTAAATCTTTATCTTCAACATAAATCTGTCTGCTGCTTTCCAAACTCATATATACAACAGAGCGAGCTCTTAAATGTCCATTCCTGGTCACTTCACCAGCATCTCAGATTAGATAGAGTTAAAACTGAGCTAATTGTGTCTCTCCCTGTGTCCCACTCAAAATGATCTTCATCCAGGGTTCCCTGTCCAAGAGTATCAACATTTACCTCCAGCCAGAAATCCAGAGATTACCCAGGAGTCTTTCCTTTTCCTCAACGCCTCATCTTCCAAGTCCTTTTATTACTTGAACTGCTAGAAGCTCTCTAATCCCATCAGCTTCTCTCCATTTCTTTGTCCACCATCATGATGAGGTCATTGTCCTCTCTTTCCTGGATGACTTCAGTGTTCCTGCTACCACTTGTTCAATCTCCAGTACAGTCTCCACACAGCAGCTGGCATGCTCCTTTGAAAACAGATGTCTGAGGTGAAAACACTTCTGCTGAGAACCCAAAGTGTCTTCCCATTGCTGTTACGATGAAGTGCCAACTCCCAGGAGTGGTTTAGGAGCTGTCTGTAATCTCTCAGCTTTATTTCCGCACCCCAGTGACACTGGGCTACTCCTACATGCTTGAATGCACCACACCTTCCAACTGGGAGCCCACGCAGACATTTCCCTTTCTCGTTTTCTCACATTTCATCTCTTCCCATCCCCTTCGCTTAATAATTTCTAGTCATCCTTCACTACTCAGACTAAACATCAATCTATTGAGAGTATATTCCCTGCCCCCCAAAACCAAGGTGGATACTCATGTTACAGCCTCACGCAAAATCATTTATTCATTCATCCAACACATATTTATTGGATGCAATCTATGTGCCAGGAGTTCACAACTTAGTGGGCAAACAGATGTTGAACAAATGATTCTGTAATTGACCCCAATATTGTCTGGTGATGACATTCCCCATAATAAAGCAAATTCAAACAGGTAGCGATCGCCAACTGGGAGCTGGCGCACTCTGGGCACTTCATGGGTCCCGTGACAAACCCAGTGCATGGTGTCCGTGACTGAAGCCCCTGGCCTCCACTTGAGACATCATGGCAAGTTTTTATGCTATCAACTGTCCTGGGAGTTTCAAAAGAGACACAGAGAATGCTTATCTTGCTGTGGTTATAAAGCACTTTCTTCAAGCCCCTTATTAAGTTCCCAGCTTCTCTACTATTTACTCATTTAGCTGGTGCTTGGTGAAGACCTGCTATGTGTGTGTGCTTGGTGCTAAGGATACAGAAATGAAAATATGGAGCTCTACTCTCACGGAGCTTCCATGCTGGAGGAGACAGAAAACAAACAGCAAAAGGAATCATCAAATGTACGTTGAAGAACAAGAATTACTTTCCCGAAAGCAAAATGTTTTGCAAAGCTTCCCCTCTCTACAGAGGGGAATTCTGTGATGTGGACCAGTGTTTACCTCTGGTGATACATCCTTCTCTTTCCATGCTACCTCAGTAAACTTCCTGTCGCTAATAAAGACACCCATGAAAGTTTTCCTCAATATGTTATGACCTTCCTTCTGTGTTTTGTAGGTGTATCTCTTATGTTTGCTGCTTAAGAAGTTTTATTTCTTTGCTTTGAGAATAGTGTGACCACACCATCTGGAATGTTTCCTAGTGTCGGACACATGGTAGGACGACACAGAGCACTCCTGGGAGGCTGTAAACTTCTCCAGAGCAGGGCCCATGACTTGTTTGGAGACCACCAGCCCCTAGCATGCTGCCTGGGCAGCCGAGAGGTACTGACCCAAGACTTATCAAAGGAATTGGGCTCATTTTAGTAAGCCTTCAACATTTGTCATCTATGTGCTTATCTAAGTCTTCTGAGCACCAGTTATGTTTTTAACCTGCTCTAGCAACCATCCTTATACATATGAGGGCTTTACAGCTTACACTTTACCTGTGAATAATGACACCTGAGGAGTATGTAGCAGATAAATTGTCTTCAGTTTATATGTGGGCAAACTGGCTTCCCCAGTGGCACTGCCTGGGAGATATCAGAACAAGGATGAGAACTCAAAATCTCCTGCCGCAACACTCCTGACATCAAAAATGTCCCAGATGAGACTCTTGCTTTCTTTGATTATTGTCTTTTGGGTAAGCCAACTCCTTTCCAGCAGGGCCTGGCCCTGGAAACTGTGGCAGTGGCTGATGACGTGGAAGGGAGAGAAGCACAGTCAGGGTCTTGGTCCCTCTGGTGCCCCTTGATCCATCTCGGCGTGCCCGTTGTGCCTGGCACACAGATGGAGAGGGCAGGGAGGAGCTGGGGGACAGCATGCGCCGGTGGAGCCTGGCCTCTCTGTCAGAACTCCAAACAAGGGGAAAGCCGAGCTGCTTGGTTTCCATGGCAACCTGCCCACCCAGTCCCTGTAGCCGCAAGCCCCTCTTGGATCCCTGTGGCGGGGGCTGAGGGTGCCCCAAGCCAGTCCTGTGCCCACGTCAGCCCCTGCTGGGTTCTGGGGCCACAGCAGGCAGGAGGGAGTTCAGGCCCAAGGCAGGCTGCTCAGTCTGAGCTGGAGCTCTGCCTGACACGGTTCCCATGGGGACAGCTGTGGGCATGTGCTGCCTGTGGTCACAAACCCCCATCAGAACTGCCCTGCGGTTCAGGGGGCTCCTGTCAGGCTTGGAGCCTTTGGAAGAAGTGCTGAGCTTCCACCGCCCCAACCCCTCTGCCTCCCACCTCATCAAACATGTCTTTAAGAACTACAAGGCTTTCTGTTTTTATGCATAGGCCATCCTCTCTGTGCCAGGGCCTAGAAACACCAAAATGACTGACACGCAGCCACCACCCTTCGTGGAGGGGCGGGGTGAGGAGCACAGGCCATTGAGCTGATAATTACAGTGCAGAAAGGCCCAGCAACAGTGGGGCTCAGAGTGAGAAGCAGATGGGCTCTGTGCATTCTGGGAAGTCTCAGAGGCTGAGGAGAGGCGCTCCATGCAGCAGGCTGCTGCAGACATAAGGTGGAAGTACATGTTCCGTGAAATCACCAAGTCGGTGGAAGAGCAGAAAGAGAGGAAAAGGGGTGTGTCTGGGAAATGTGCAGGACCCACAAGCCGAGCTGCCTTCTGCGAACTCTGCAGAGCTAGGATTGCACCCCTGGAATGTAAAGGGAAGTCATTCTGTGTGGGAAGGAAATAGGGTGACCAGATTGCTATTTGGGAGTCACTGCAGGTGCTGTGAGAGGACCCATTAAAGCAGAGATGGGGAGGACAGCGAGGTGGCTGCAGAAAACCTGGCAAGGATGCCGAGGCTGGTGACTAATTTCTCTGAGAGTCAGGGGCCTGGGGTGTGGTCAAGGGAGTTGATTTTGAGTGTTTGTTGGCAATGGCAGGAAGTGGAGCTAACAGGAGACCTGGCTGTCAGCTGGCAGATGCCTCACCCACCTTAGTGGAAGCTGAGGGCGGGCAGCCCGAGGAGGTTTGCTAAGGAGCATTCTCCAGCCTCCCATGGAGGGGAGTGGCCGCAGGACCCCGAGGGATGAGCTTTGCCAGCCCCACAACTGGCTCTGGAGCTGAGATGTGGGTCTGAGTTGGCCTGTGCCGGGCGAAATGGCTGATGGTCCCTGAAAGGTTGACAGCAGGACTCTGGAGCTGGCCGGAGTCTTGTTTTGAGAAGGAGCTGTTCACAGTTCATGCCACAAACGCTACCTCTGCCGATTGTTCCCAGCTTGCTGTGGGACCCGGCAGCTCTCACAACTGCGAAATGGGTGGTCTGAAAGTCTTCCCAGGCTCGGCACCTTGGTGGGGAGAAACCGGTAGTAATAATAGCTGATCACAATGGATCGAGCCCCCACGGCAAGTACACAGCTCTAGCCCTTTGCACTTTACCTGTGTCACCTCATTTCATCTCATGAAATTGGCGCACCTATTAGCCCATTAGTATAACAGGATGGCAAGGTCCACGGGGCAGCGTGGCAGAGGTGGGGTCTGACGTCTGAGTCTGGCCCTCTCTCATTGCAGCTCCCAGCACACTGGACGCACACTGTAGGTACGGCCCCAGCCTTGCAGAAACACTCAAGGGATGAATATATGACCTGTTGTGTGAGCATGGGTCAGTCAAAGAGCCAGCCAGGAGCCCAGTGCTCCAAAGAATGAGGTGTGAAGTCCCCCTCCCTGCCAGTGCAGGCATCCAAACAGCACCAAGGGCCTCGGGGTTGACGCATGAGCGAGAAGACACTCCCTCAGTCTTGCATGTATGTGCCTCAGCGAGTGCGGTGGGCTGGAACACCAAGCCTTGGGAACCCGAAGCCCAGTTTACTTCAGCTAATGTCCCTCCAGGGTCTGCATCCGCTTCCCTGTAAATGCCATCTCGGATGCGAACTTGCTTCTCCCTCTCTGCCTCCTGAGAGCTGCCTCTCTAGCAAGATGGTTACCCACCAGTGTGGCAGGACCTCATCTCCCCTCACAATGGCCCTGGGAGGCAGGCTCTGCCGTCCCTATTTTAGGAAGGGGAAATTGAGTCCCAGTTGCATTAAGTGACTTGCTTGAGTCTCAGAGCTGTCATGAGGCAGGACTGACTCCAGACCAGGCTCTCTGCACAGCCGGGTGTAGAGAGGTCGAGAGAGGGGCTGGAAAGGCCAGGGTTATACATACAGAAGGACCCAGTCTCGTCAGCTGCAGAAGGAAAGGTGGGAAGCCAGAGGGGCCTGGAGGCTTCTTGTTCTGGAGGCCAGGGGACTCCTGAACCAGACCCAAAAGGAGGACTTGGAGTTGCAAAGAGGAATCTCAGGTGAGCTGGCTCAGTGACTGTCACGGGGAGTCTCAGGCGGAGGTTTAAGAAGGCCCTGTGGAATGACACTGAGCTGGGGACTTTTCAAAGACCTGCTCTTTCCTGTCTGGGCTTCAGGGTTCCTCGGTGAACAGTGGAGGGGTGGTGGGATGAGGCAGATGGGTCTACATCATGGATCTAAACATCAGCATTTGGTAGAGTCAGATTCCTGTGCCCCCGCCCCAGGGTCCTGTTGCGGGAAGTCCGGGGTGGGATGGACGCTTCCTCCTAAGAAGACCCCAGTGACACTGCAGGCCCTACCGGATGCACTGTGGGGAGTACTTTTGCCAAGGCCCCTCCTGCCCTGCTCCCCACTCTCTGGGGTTCTGCAGCCAGCTTCCCGAGCAGGCATGCTTTCCCTAAAAACAGCCTTTACTCGTTCTATCCTTCTCGCTCCAGGAGCCATGCTCAGAGCAGCTGCCACTGGCTGTGTGTTTTTTTGTGAAAGTTTACAGATAATAAGCTTAAATCTCAGAACTTAAAGGCTAATAAGTGCTACAGTCAGGATTAAACCTTAAAATTTAGCTAAGACACAAAAGGATGAGAGGCCATTTGAGGCTTTGAACGGCCATTGTTCTGTGGGAAGGTATTATAGGGTATTTGTTGGGGAGGCCGGGGTTTCTGTGGGCATGAGATTCATTGACCCACATCTAACCTCAAACTCCTGGGACAGGAAAATTGCTGGGATAAAAGAGAGATTCTCTGTGTAGGGTCATCTGGGATGAAATCGTTTGATTATCCTCCTGGGGTTCCAAAGTACGGAGACGTGGATGGACCAAGTTCAGAGAACCTCTGGGGTTATTGGACTTCTCAGGATCAGTGGCACTCGGGAAGAAAGAACTCTTCAAGAGAACAGAAGGGAGCCTGCACTCATGCTGATATGAATACTAAAAGCCCTGTGTTTTGTTTTGCCTCCCAAGCTCCTGGTTAGAATCGGAGTGGATGGGGGTGGTTCTAGAGAGAGATGCACTACTGCTCACATTATCTTTGAAATAGATTCATACTCGTTTAAATGACAATTGTTTTAGAGTCATAATTGATCCTTGTTTTCATAATTTCAAAGTAAGAGAAAAAATAGGTAGAAGAAAAGAGCCAGATTCAGCAATGGCAATGAATCTGAAGGCTTGATGCTCAGACAAAGACATGTCATTGCACCAGCGGTGTTCAAAGGAGAGATGCCTGGTGTGCGTCCAGACTAGCGGGATGGAGAGGTTTTCATGAGAAAAGAAAACATTTGGGATCTTGACCCTCTCAGCCCTGGGGGGGGGGGAGGAACAGAGCCGGGCCGAGGGGGGCAGGTTGAGCTCTAAGAGCTGTGCTGGGCCCAAGAGAGTCAGGAGTCGGAATACAGCTTAATCTAAATGGACAAAGGAAATACAGAATGGATGTTAATGGATATTTCAATCTAAGATGAAATATGAGCCCAAGGAGCGTTTCAATATAATATATATTTAATTGAAATGAACTACGTATCTTAAATCAAAAATGATGTAACAAGTCCATGCGGAGTGAGAATTGCTCTTTGACCTTTATTTTCTCCCTCTCTAATCCTTATCTGGGGAGCGAACCGTCAGCTCCAATATTTGCTGAATGAATGAATGGAATTGAAATCGGCAGAGCAGAGTTTAAAAATGTACTTTTGGTAATGCAATTAATTTCCTACACCCTCTAGGTTTTCTACAGTGAAAAGATACTACTTTGATCTTTGGAATGGGATTAAAATCTGGCTAAGGAAGCCGGTCTGGAGCCTGTTATTTTGGGGTAGAGTTTTCTGAGGGGCAGTGAGGTGCCCACTCTCCCAAGCCAGGCATGGCACCCTCCTGACCACGAACTGAGCAGGTGACAGGCGCAGGCCGAGCTGCTCCAGAGGCCGGGGCTCGGTGCCAGAAGCTGGGGTGCAGCTGGCGCTCCAGGGGAGGGCTTGAGAGACTTCCCTTCAAGAGCACACAGCTGGGCTCTGAAGGGTCACACACTTAGCACTTGTAACTCCAGAACAACCTGTCTGTGCCTGTAGCTGGAAAGACAGTGTGCTGCAGGAGAGAGCACTGAACGCCTGGCAGGTGGCGGGGACAGCCTGCTGGGAAACCGCAGGAGTTGCGGAGGAGAAGCTCAGAGAAGCACGCACCTGACCTGACCCTCTCTCCCTGGTGGGAGGAAACTGGGACAGGGCAGGCCATTTCGCTTCTCCCTTGCTGTGCTTCCCGCCACTCAGGGCAAAACCCACCCGAGGATTTCACCTGGGGAGGCGGAGTCAAGTTGGGCTGGAGCTTCCCCAAAGCGGCAGGACTACATCTGGGATCAGCGGGATGGGGAATGTAGAGAGGTGAGATGGGGAGACCCAGCAATGGTACTGGCAGAGGGACAGCCAGATGTCATCGGCAGGAGTGTCCTGTCCAATTGTGGCTGTCAAATTTAGGAAGTGCCTGGGGCAGACCCAAGAGAAATATTCCAGAGTCCTGTTCCTAGACATTTTTTCTTTTTTCTTCCCTTTTCTTTCTTCCTTCCTTCCTTCCTTTCTTTCTTTTTCTTTCTTTCTTTCTCTCTTTCTTTCTTTCTTTCCTTCCCTCCCTCCCTCCTTCCTTTCCTCTCTCCCTCCTGCTTTTCTTCCTTCCTTCCTTCCTTCCTCCCTCCCTCTTTCCTTCTTTCTTTCCTTCCTTCCTTCCTTTATTTTTGGGGCGATTTGGAGTTGACTTGAAGGATCAACATTTTCCCCAAGTGTTCTCTTTGATCCTGACACACAGGGTCCAGGAGTGCAGTTGAGTCCCACCTGAGCCAGCCCAGGCTGCCATAGCCACACAGCACAGACTGTGCAGAAGATTTCTTTCTTGTCCTCTTCTTCTAAGGCTGCCAGTATGATTTGGGGGCCACTCTTATCCTCTCATTAAACCCTATCTATCACATGAGAACCCTGTCTCCAAATGCATTACACTGGGAGTTAGCAATTCCACCTCGGGATCAGTGGGGGCACAATTGAGTTGGCGGCCTGTAGCACTGTGGGATGGTGGAGCTTAGACCCCTGGCCTGGGTAGTAGCGATATTCAGAGAGGGGTCAAGACCTTGGTGAACTCTCTTGTGCAAGGAGATGACTGGATGTCAATGCTGCCTCCCTTTTCAGATCATCTGAAAACGTGCGTGTACTAAGAAGGAACTTTACTGCATCACAATGCTCTGGAGCAAGTAATGCTACATTATTCTTCTAACCTTAAAGCAAACATCTTTCAGAGCTGCCAGCACTCCGGGACATAAGAACCTCATGTCAGTCACCTCTAAGGCCCCTCTTCTCCCTGCCTCCTCAGGGACAAGTGACACTGTCCAGGTCAGGAAGGGCGTTCTAGCTTTGCATCCACACTGGTCGCAGAGGCCTTGCTCATTGTCTAAGCTTGCGTGGTCTCTTGAGGATGAGGCTACTGCTTGATACTCTGCTTAGTGGGACATCTTTCTCCAGGGCTGGGAACCCTGTCGGGAATCCAGCCTCCCTTTTCTATCAAGAGGCCCTTGTGTTCTGCTTCTGCATTTCAACTCCCAGTATTACAAGCTCGGAATGTCTCCCCAGCCAAACTTCATAGAGTACCTTGTTATGGTTTAGGTCTAAATGTCCCCCTAAAGTCTCATGGGTGTGGAAGGTGATTGGTTCACAGGGTACTGTACTCATAGTGGATTCATCCTTTGATAAGTGCAATGGCTAAATGTGCTGTTAGGAGGTGGCGCCTGGTTAGAGACCCAGGGATGTGACCTGGAAGGTGTGTTCTTGACCCCACCCCTTCTTATCTTCCTCTGCTTCCTACCTGTTGCAGGTGAGCAGCTGTCCTCCACCAGGCCCTCCCACCATGCCATTTCTATCTTGGATCCAGCTAACACTTTCCCCCTGGAGAACAGGCCAAATAAACCTCTTCTTTAAATTACAGGTGTCGAGTGCCCTGTCCCACCCAGGAAAGCCCTCTTCCTAGTCCCAGGGAAGCTTTTCTGACCTGCGGAGGAAGGGCAAGGCCACAGAGGGTGTGAAGATCAAGGGAGGGTAGCACTAATGCTACCAGGGGTGCAGACACTTGCTAGTGCCGATTACGTACAAAGAGCCTGATATGGATGATCTCATTTAATTCCAGAATGAAGCATGCAGGGTGGTGAGGAGAAGGGGTCCTTGTGTGTGACACATGGGAACTGCGATGACAGAGTTTGCCGATGGACCCACACAGAGCACAGAGGAAGGAGAGCAAGGTAGATCTCGGTGCCTCCGAGAAAGGATCCTAAGGGTACTCTGTGCCTGCCCAGAACCCACCACAGACTCCCTCTCATTAGCAGGCAGCCAACCTGGAGGGTAAATGCAATGCATCTGCATTCTGTGTGTCCCCACCCCAAAGTGAGGGTGGAAGGAAGCCAAAGGAAGGATGCTGCTCTTGGGACCCCTTTCCTGCCTGAATGCAGCCCCCAACCAGTCTCCTCCCGCATTCCTGGCCCGGCCTGGTGGCAGGAGAGGCAGCCTCCAGGAGCAGAAGTCCATTCTCGGAAGAGTTGGGAGACGGCTCACTTGGGTGAGTTAGTTCGGGCTAAGCCCAGAGAGGCCCCCGACAGGCAGACCTCAGGGCAGATGGGCAGCTGTGCCCTCCCTGCCTTTTGGAGCCCTGGCTTATTTATCTGGATAAGTGGTTGTTTGCCATGATTATTCCTGGGGCTCCCCCTCCTCCCACAACAGCAGGCCCAGCCCCGGAAGGGGTGCACAGTTCCTTAGCTTTCTTGTCTTGGTGCCAAGGGTACCCTGCTAGTGGCAGACTTTCCCAGAGGAAGGCCAGCAGAGACGCCCAGGCAGCTGGTTCCTGGAAAACGCCTGTGCCATGGAGTACCTGGGCAGCCCACGTAGCTCTCACCCCGACACCCGGGGATGCTAGAACCCTGGCTCTTGGTGGGTGTCACCCAGAGGCTTGCAGCTTGGTCCCAGGCCACAGCCTCTCCTGCAGGCTGATCCAGGGCAATATCTGAATGACTTCCTGACCATCAACACTTCCACGAACACGACTGGGAGCTCCTTGGGGAGTAGGACTGCCCCTTTGATGCCCTTGTGCCCCCAGCCAGGCCCTTCAAAATTTAACAGAAACCCATTCGGCACAATGAGCACCGAGTACACTGCAAGTGTCGCCAGCGCTGATGGAGCCTCACGAAGAGATCTTCATTGTTTCTGCTGCTCAGAAGATCAGAGCCTCTGGGGGCTCAGGACTGGCCCCGGGCTACCCTGCTGCTACTGGGGTGTGGCTGTGGTGCCCAAGCTGCTTCCCTGCTTGCCACACTCTCACCCACAGGCAGCACTGGCTCCCAGGCCCAGGAGCAGCTCCAACACACAGGCCCATTTCTGGTCATTTGAAACCCAATTGCAATTCAGCAATCCATGCTGGGAATGGAATAATAAATGCATAAGAACACGTCGCATCCCCTTCAGGGTTGATGACAGAATCACTGTATCAGGTGGAAACTCTCCACATCTGCTGGACACAGAGACTCTCAGAGTGGTTGAAAGAATACGTGGACCTTTTTTTCTCTAACATAATGTGATGTGCGGGAGTAGGTGGTCCAGGGTAATGCAACTGACACACATTTCCGTCAGGCTTCCACTCTTTCCATCTGTCAGCTCTGTCATCTTCAGGATGTAGTTTCTACCCTTTGGAGTACCTCATTGACACAAGATGGCTACCAGAATCCTACTCTCACATCTGCATTCCAAGAAGCAGGATGGAGATGAAGGATACAAAGGTATTTTTTAGAATTTAATACATAAAAATCTAACTTTGAGAGAGAATGGAAATTTTTTTTTTTTGAAAGCAAGTCACTGTGATGTCGCCAATAAAATCCTATTTCTTTTGACAAGAAAAGGAGAGGGAAGATTCTATCAGCCCCCACCCACCTTGCCACAGCATTGCCTTGCCTTGGCCTGATTTCGGTTTCAACAGTCAGCATAGCTCTGGGGAGCATTTCATAGAGCCTTGGGGGGAATCTGTCCTTGAGCTAAGCTCTTTCCAGCAGTAACCTCAGCTGCACCGGCACTGTCCATCTCTGGGCGCTTGGGGGGAGTCAGTTGCCGTTGGCTGTGAGCCCCAGGGGCGCCGGCACAGGGCAGCTCACGGCAGGCCAGGAGGCTCCTTCCTGGTGTCTCCAAGCCAACGTCCTTGCCATTACTGCCTGCTGTAGTCTGTATGGTGCTGCTGTAGCACAGTGCTCGGGACGGGTAATCTATAAAGACTAAAATGTATCTCCTTATGACTGTGGGGACTGAGAAGTCGGAGACTAGGGTGCTGCAACATCCCATGACAGAAGGGTGAAGCAGGAGAGGCCAAAGGGCCAACCTCACCCTTTAGAAGAACATCAATCCCAGCCTGAATCTGAGGCCCTCGTGGCTTGGTCACTTCTCAAAGGTCTCTAAGGTCCCACCTCCAAATAGCGTGACATCAGCAACCAGGTTTCACTGTGAGCTCTGGAGGAGACAAACTTCCAAACTGCAGCGCCACCAGGGCCCCCATCCCTCGGGTCAGATCTCAGGCCCTCGCGCATTTGCGGGGTCAGAACTCACGTAGTGAAAAGATCCTGGGTAATCCACGCACGCCCTGAAGGCTGAGAAGTGCTTCCCTAAGGGTGTGGGCTTGGACTGCAGGAGACCAGCAGATGGGAGGCAGGCGAGCCCATCCAGGCTTCCTCCAGCCCGAATGCAGCTTCCCACAGTCGCAGGAGCCACCAGTGAGCACCGCGCTCCCACGCGGTGAGGAGTACCAGCAACACCTCACCAGAAATTCAGCCCTCCGGGCCACCATGCAGGGCCTGATAAGACCTGGCATCTCTCAGGCTCCCTGCTGAGCCTTCTGAAGTCTGAGAAACCAGCACTCAGTGCTCTGTGTTCCCCAGAATGAGAGAAACAGCAGCGACTCACTCAGGTAACTGATCCCAGGGCCCCAGCCACGATGTGGGTGACGGAGGCGGCAGATTCCTACGGCCCATCAAGAGGAGGTGAGCAGAGAAAGCCCAGCAGCTGGCAGAGCCTGGTGTGGGGAGCAGCTGGTGTGCCGAGCCACACGCTCGTGCGCCCCTGTGCCCCTGCGCCCCTGCGCCCCTGCGCCCCTGCGCCCCTGCTCCCCTGCGCCCCTGCTCCCCTGCGCCCCTGCGCCTGTCCGGAGTTTGGGCCAGGCCTGGGGATTCCTCTTTTGCACTTCTGTGCTGCTGGACGGCACCGGGGACGGAATCAAGAGCCGCAGGCAGCACTCAGGATGGCCCTGGCCACACCACCAAGACACCAGAGGACACCGTGACAGGGCCGCCTGCTCCTGGCAGCAGAGGGAAGTGCAGCCCACCTCATAGTCTCCCTGCCATGGAGCATGTGGTTGTTAAAAAGAACCCTTTAAAACTGCCTGATGTTTTGGACTAAATAAAGCTACTCCAATTGAGTTTATAATGGAGTCTAATTTTATAAAGAAGCCAATTAATGGCTTTGTAAATACAAAAGACAGGATCCCCGCTTTTTCTTGACCAAAAGGCCTCATAAGTTAGTCTTGCAAAAATGTCAAATTTTGTTCTAAAGAATGGCAGGACTTCTCGGAGGAGAATAACAGGAAATGACTCACAGAGGGCACCCTGAGGCTGCTGGCCTCACAAAGGCAACCCCCACGCGGTAATGCCTGGCTGCTGCTGGCCAACCGCGGGGCGGAGAGAGCCCTGCCCACGACGGGGGATGCCGAGCCTCCCCCAGGCAGGGGCTGCTCCGTGGGGCCCGGCACCGCCGGCTTGCTGGCTCCCAGAGCCAGAACCACCACATGAGCCCGAGAGCTGGGGTTTGGTGCCTCGAGAAAACCGAATACAATGTCAAATCGACCACACAGAACTGCCAGTCCAGTGACTCTGACCTGTACTGCTTCTCTCTGGCGGTTGCCTTGATTTCCTTTGATGAGTTAGGTGGAGTTCACTGCAGAGTGGGTGGAATCCTGGTAGATATCTCTCCTGATTTATTGGGGTCTAAATTTTATTTTGCCATCTAGCTCCCTGCCTGCCTGCCCTGTACTTCTCTTCTCCACAATGTTGTACTGTTCCTTTTTCAACCCCTGGATCTACCCCCTCCAGATTCCCGGGTCTTCGTGTTATGGGTCAGGGATGGATACAGTAGTTGGACAGCAAACCTCTCCCATTCAGGCCTCTACCTTGAGCCTCTGTATTCATTGGTCAGAAAGCAGAATCCCCTTCAGACGGTTCAGGCAACTTAGATGAAGTGACTGTTTACATGGGTATGGAAGGAGATGTATAAGTTATCTACTGCTGTGTAATAAAACACTCCAATGCTTTCAGGTTCAAACAACTAACTAGTTCTCTCTCTCTGTCTCTCTGTCTGTCTGTCTGTCTGTCTGTCTGTCTCTCTCTCTGTCTCTCTCTGTCTCTGTCTCTATCTGTCTCTCTCTCTGTCTCTCTGTCTGTCTCTCTCTCTGTCTCTGTCTGTCTGTCTCTGTCTGTCTCTCTCGCTCTGTCTCTCTGTCTCTGTCTCTCTGTCTCTCTGTTTCTGTCTCTCTGTCTCTGTCTCTGTCTCTCTGTCTCTCTCTCTCTCTCTCTCATTTCCAAGGGCTGATAATCTGGGAGCAGCTTAGTTGTGTCATTCTGGCCCAGAATCTCTCTTGAGGCTGTGGTCAAACTGACTGCAGAGTGACAGTCATCCGAGTCATTTTGAGACTTGCCCACCATGGCAGTGTCTGTTGTCATGCTCATAGGGGGCACTCTTGGCAAGTGGCCCTTCCTTATTCCCTGTTAGTTAGAGACTTCAGCGTTTTGCCACATGAGCTTCTGTGGCCTTCTTCCCTCAGAGTGAGTGATCCAAGAGAAAACAAGCCGGCGCGCACCCAAGACAGAAGTTTCAGTCTTTTGTAACTTAATCTCAAAAGCTGACATACCACCTTTGCTACTGCACGTTCCTGGTCACACAAAACAAGCCGGATGCAATATTGAGGGACTACTCACAGGCGTGAATGCCTGGAGGCAAGACCACTGGGACAACGGTGGAGGAGGCCACTAGCTCAGGAGCGAAGGGGATTCAGGTGCTCAGAGTCCAGTGATGGCAAGATGCCATTCCCACCTTTGGATGGCAGGGGCAGAGGGAAAACGGTGTTCCTGGAGCCCAGGCGGGGCTGCTGCAGCAGAAACAAAGGCATGTGATCAGAGTTG
>PVJO010003152.1:77983-128641 GCA_004026905.1 Hystrix cristata | reverse complement strand
AATTAAAACTAGACATATGTCTCTCACCATGTACTAAACTCAAATCAAAGTGGATCAAAGATCTAAACATTAAAACAGAAACATTAAATTTACTAGAGAATAGAATAGGAAGAACCCTTGAAGACATAGGGGTAGGAAAAAAATTTATGAACAAAACCCAGACTGCACAGGAAACAATACAAAGAATCAGTGCTTGGGATCACACGCTATTGAAAAGTTTTTGCACAGCAAAAGAAATCACCAAAAGAGTAGGGAGAAAACCCACAGACTGGGAAAAAATTTTTGCTAGCTATCCATCAGACAAAGGTCTAACATCTAGAATATACAAAGAACTCAAAAAAATTAAACCTCCTAAATTTAAAGACCCAATCCAAAAATGGGCAACTGAGATGAATAAACATTTCTCAGAAGAGGAAATAAAAATGGCAAATAAATATATGAAGAAATGCTCAACATCACTAGTCATTCGAGAGATGCAAATCAAAACAACGTTAAGATTCCACCTCACTCCAGAAAGAACCGCGTATATGGGAAAATCAACCAATAACAAATGCTGGCGGGGCTGTGGGGAAAAGGGAACACTCCTCCACTCTTGGTGGGATTGTAGACTGGTCCAGCCACTGTGGAAATCAATATGGAGATTCCTCAAAAAACTACAACTGGAGGTTCCATTTGACCCAGCTATTCCCCTACTGGGGATCTTCCCAGAAGAATTAAAATAGTCATACCACAAGGACATATGTACCACCATGTTCATAGCAACACAATTTGTAATAGCTAAGTCTTGGAAACAACCTAAATGCCCAACAACCAACGAATGGCTAAAGAAAATGTGGATTTTCTACACTATGGAGTACTACACTGCCATAAAAAAGGATAAACTAGAGTCATTCATATATAAATGGATGTTTCTTGAGAACATACTCTTAAGTGAAATAAATCAGACACTCATGAGCACGTATCGAATTGTTTCTCTGATATGAGAGACCATAATTGTAAATAAGGACAAAGAGGTGTAATAGATATTATATAAAAGGAGGATGGTGTGCAGAGGAGAGGAGTACTAGAAAGAAAGAAGGGGAAAAGCAGAAAGGCAACAGGGGAAAGAGAGGGGAAAGGGAAAATATGGAAAATGATGAAAGAACCTGCTGTAAATAGGGAGGGAGGGTGCAGAGGGGAGGGGTGGGGGAGAGTGGGGAGAACCAAGATACATCATGTATAGGTACAGAATTAATGTAATGAATGTGACCATTGTATGTAGAATGTACCAATACATGTTCTTGGTTTAAAAGAAAAAAAAAAATAAAAAAAAAAAAAATAAAGTGTTTTGAGTTTGGCCAGAAAAGAAGCTCCAGTAAAGCTGCAGACTGCAAAATGCAAGCAGAGGCGAACCTAGTGCCTAAGAAGGAACAGGACAGTAGAAAAGATGGCCTGAGATCACATCCCAAGAACCAGAAAGACTCAAGTCTTTGCAGCCTCAAAATTGCAAAGGTGAAAGACTTTGCTTTGAGAAGAAATACCCCAGAGTATTATGTTCCAGAATGGTGGCAACCTCAAGAAATTGTTCCTCGGGATCGGGTTGACAGCACTTGACAATCTAGACACTTGACCCCTACAAACAAGGGAGGAGGAGGCGTGGCTACTGCTCCAGCTGGCAGCAGACCTTGGCATCATCCAAGTCATGCTGGTTTCAGGTACATGTAGAATGCAAGAGTTGTGGGATCAGGAAAGCTTCCAGCTAGATTTCCAAAGAAGGCCTGGGAGGCCAGGCAGTGTCCCTCTGTGTGAAGCTGTGAGTGTGAAGCCGAAGGTTCAATGGAGACCCCAGAGGTTGGAGAAGCCAGGAACATGAATAATCTGAGGAAAGCTTCTGGGAGTGAGCAAAGCCAGCCCAAGACAGAAGCTATGAGAGCTGCAACCATCTGCAGTGCTGTAGGGGTGGAGCCACCCAAGTTCTTCGGATTTCACATCTTAAGAAGAACTTCCTCAGATGCTACACATGGAATTACAGGAGTTACTGTTTGCCGTACTGGATTCTGGACTTGCTTTGGTCCCATTCCCATGTATCCCCCTATTTGTAACTTTTGGAATGAGAATGTTTATCTTGTGCCATTGTATGTTGTAAGTCTTTAACTTTCTTTTCATTTGTACAGGGACTCTCAGCTACGAGTTTGCCTTATATCTTGGAGGAGACTTTGGGCTTGGACTTTTCAGCAATGCTGAAACTGTTAGGACTTTGGTAACTCTTAGAGATGGACTAAATGCCTTTTGTATGAAGTGATGCACATGAGTCTTTTGTGGCCAGGGACAGAATGTTATAGCTTGTATCTAGATGTTCTCCAAAAGCCTCATGTGGTCATAGGTGGAGAGTTTCAAAGGTGGCTGGATTATAGTGTGTGAATGTGAGTTAAAAGTGTGATACTGGGATTAAGAATGGGGATGATGGAAGCTCTACCTGGGTGTGGGTTGCACTGATCAATAGGTTTACAGCCTGGATAGAATATAAAGAGAGAAAGGAAAGGTAGGTTTCTGTTGCTTCTGCTGCTTGCTTCCCTCCTGGCTGCCACTACATGAACTGTTTCTCCTCTGCCATGCCACCATGATTATGAGCCAGCCAATTAGGGACGAGACCTCTACAGACTGTGAGTTGAAATAAGCCATTCTTCCTTTATCTTTGGCTGTTGTGTATTTTATCCCGGTGAGAAAAGTAAGACAGTTAGATAATGCTACTTTTCTACGATAATCTTTATCACATAATTTGTTTCATTTATTCAGATGTAGAACCAATATATAGCATTCTAGGAGTTTATGACAATACTGTCATCAGAAAACTTACATACATAAGCCGTATTTTCTTCATGTTGAGCCTATATAGCGTTTATAAGAAATGGCAAAGTAAAGCCCAGTGCTAGGCTTTTTGAAATAGGTCTTGGTTCAAGTCAACTGTCATTCTTCTTCTTCCAATTACATACTTATTAATAATAATTACAGACCTTACCTTTGGGCAATTGTTTGTGAATTGAACCTGCTGAGATCACCTATATTAACTTGGAATGGTCATTATTTCTAACTGTAATTCTTGACTAGACTAATAACGTTTCGGATTAATTGACTAGTCTACAAATGTGGAAGGATCGACTTGCTGAATCTGACTGGGCAATTTCCTGTAAGTTTTGTTGTCTCATTTAAAATTCTGTGAAGAATATAATGACTGACAGAAACCCTTCCCTGAAGTAGCACTTATTTTGGAGATACATTACCTTTTACAGGTGAACTTGGCAGTTTGACCTAATGTAAACTGATTGGAATTAACAATCACACAGCAAGCTACTAATGTGCACACTGAGAGGTAGGTATTTGTGCAAATGCAGTTAGTAATCGCTTGATAAATCACAAACTCAGGACTAAACCTTATGTAATCTGAAATAAAAGGAAAGGAAATGCAACACACATTTATTCATACTTTTCTGTCTTATTCTTCTCCATCCAACATTGTGAAGGCATATGTTAATGAATTTCATTTTTTGGGAGACCAAAAAACTAACTAATAAATGAATAACAGCTATCTGAAGACATTTTCTGGTAGCATAATGTGCTGTCTGCTCTAGAATCAGCCTTCTTGGGTTTAAATCCCTGTTCTATTACTTAATAGTTCATTGACCTTGAATAATTCTCTATCTGCCTCTGAACCTTAGTTTCTTCATCTGTTTAGTAGGAATAGAAATAGAACTTATCACATGAGATATTTGGGAGGTTTGAATAAAATAACAAGTGCAAAATGTTTAGCATACTGCCTGGCACTTAGAAGTACTCTCTAAATATGCATCATTATCAGTAATAATATTGTTTTCCTCAAAGAGTGTAATTTGGATCAATAGCTGAAACATACCCTCACCATGAGGATGGGTATGGGACACAGATGAGTGTTAGAGACTGAGTTTCTAAAGGAATCAGGGACCAAGGAAAACAGAGGGGATAATCCAAATAATTATAAAGGCTAGAACACTAATCCTATTCATCATTCCCTATTTTTAATGTACAGTCTTACAGATATATGCAAAGATATTGAAGCTACCTAAAGGTTTCCCACTGCCCCTGAAGGTCCAAGTAGTATCATTCTCTTGATGAGAACGAATTAATTATTCGGTGTATTTCATACCTGCTAGGCAACCAGAAAGAAGTTAATCTTGTTACATTTATTTCTATTTAACAAACTATAAATTTAGGGTTTTAAAAATATTTTATTTGATTACTATTTTGAGGGTCAGGAATTCAAGAGGGAATACAGTGAGGTATTATCGCTGTTGTTTTTGTGGGGTTTGGGGGAGGTTACCGGAGATTGAACTTAGAGCCTTGTACTTGCTAGGCAAGTGCTCTACCACTGAACTACAGTGGAGTACTACTCGGCCATGGAAAAGGATAGATTTGAGACATTTCTGAGTAAATGGATGCACCTCAAGAACATATTCTTAAGTGAAATAAATCAGACGTACATGAGTAAATAGTGCATTGTTTCTCTGGTATGAGAAACTGAAAGTGTAAATAAGGACCAAAATGTATAATACCTATGGTGAAATAGAAAATGTTCAAAGGAGAAGGGAAATTTGGGAAGGAAGAGGGGGGAAGGAATGAAGGGAAAAGGAAAAGAAAAGAAAAAGAAAAGATGGAAAAATAGAAACAAAACTGTTGTAAATAAGAAGTGGAAGAGTAGTTGAAGGAAGGGGACGGAAAGGGGGAAAAAAGAAAATCAAGATATATTATGTACAGTACAAAATCTCTATGATGAATGTGATCATTATGCATATCTAAAATGTACCAATAAAATTTATTAATTAAAGAAAAGGAATTTGAGGGGAGCATAATTAATAGTAATTAGTAGAATTTCTCTGATCATGTGGTCTCTTTTGGTAAGGTTTATCACAGAATGGGTTAGTGATTTGCATACTTAATGCCTTGAGGCTTCCCACCTCTGCCTTTCCATGTAGTCTGGGTTTCTTGATGACTTGGCAGTCATAAGGAACTTGAACTCTTTACATGGTGACTAGTTTGCCTCAGAGTGAGATTCCAAGAGATGGAAATAGATATAGGCAGTCTTTTAATGCCTGCAGCCAGATCCTGGCACAGTGTCACTTCTACAGTTTTCTACTGTGAAGCAGTCAACAGCTTACTCAGATTCCAGGAAAGATGATACTGACCATCCTTTTCAATGGGAGGAGACTGAAGAATTTGTAGCTATCTCTGGTTTAACACAGAACTACACACTTATAAGAATGTATTTTTTAATGTATTATTATTTGTTTGTTCATTAGTGAAACACTGGCCTGTGAAATATAGTATCTTGGGATGATTTATAGAATTAAAATAGACATCATATTATATTTCATTTTGTAGTTGCTGAAAGTCTCCTTTGGTTTTGAATTTATTTAGTAGCTTTCTTATATTATTCCAGTGCTATACATTGAATGAAGTAGAGACATATAAAGCCATTTGGAATTATGTTCTCAATAGCAGCTTTCAATTCCATAAAATAAAACAGGTCAGAAATAAAAGAGTAAATTCATTAAAACAGGACAATTTGTGAAAGCAAAATAAATCCTGCAGCTAAGATATAGGTTCCTAGTGTAGATTGTTATCATGGGTTCATTATTTAAAAATAATTATTTGTATCCAGAGAACACTCTCTTTATGTCATTGTTATTAACATAAAAATTGCTTATCCACCTGATTTATTTCTATTATATGGCATCTATTACCACTTGAATCAAAAACCGTTCTGTGGGTTCCTTGCTAATAAGAATTTATCGCAATATGAGAACTAGTTTTTCCATTTTCCATATTCCTGAATTTTACAATGGAATTATCCTGTCTGCCTAATGTCACTTATTCTATGGCTGACAAAGAGCCTCCCAATATGCTGAGCTCTAAAATGAAGTAGACTAAAGATGCATTTTGTCGCCTTTCTTGTTATTGATATTAGATCTGGCCTAAGACATTCACTCATCCAATGTAAAGGAGCTAATCATTTCAAAATTTTAGTTATGGCATTGCATATTGAGAAAGTAATAATTGAAGACACAAGAGTAGATTGTCCTGTTTGGGCAGGCCTAGAAATAAGAGAATAAACAACTGGAGAGCTAACTAACTTGCCTCAATGAATAGAAAATCTTTCCTGGTATGGAATTTAAATTTTTCTTAAAGGAATTGAGAAAGGAGAGGTAGGGCTGGTAACAGGTCTCTTTAATAGGGTTTTTATGTGAAGAATTACTTGTTATTGTTGTTTTCCCTTATCTTGGGAATGCCATAGTTCAAGGACAGTTTTAAATTGTTTTAATCTGATGTTATTTCCTAAATTTTGAGTAATTAAGCAAACACCAAAATGGGTGTGACCATCACTGCGCTATTCTTTGTTGAGACCAGCACAGAAATAGCAGTGTGCAGTTGAGGAAAACCATGATTCTAGGTAGCAGCCAGCAGTGAGGCAAGTGGCCCAAGGTAAGACTGGTGCGATAGGCAGAGTAACGGTCCTGGAAGATGCCCGTGTTCTTACCCCTACATTTCTTATATATTATGTTACACAACAAAGAGATTTTACAGATGTAATTAAGGATCTTAGAATAAGTAGATTATCCAGGAATTTCTGGATGAGCCCTAAATATATTCATACGGGTCATTAAAAGAGGGAATTAAAATCAGAAAGACACTGAACCCTACTGTACTGCTCTTTTTGAACAAGGAAGAAGGGTCCCTGAACCAAGGAATGCAGATAACTTCTAGAAGAAGGAAAAGGCAAGGGTACAGATTTTCTTCTAGAACATCTAGAAGGAATAAAGAAAGAGAAACTTGACACATTTGTGGGTGAAGGGATGCTCCTTGAGACCATACTATTAAGTGAAATAAATCAAGCATATAACCTTAAATGTCACATGGTTTCTTTTATACGAGAAATCCAAAAATATAAATACAGAGCAAAATAAAAGATAGATAATAGGAAATAGGGAGATCGTTTTCAAATGGGAAGGGAAAATGAGAGATAGAGGGAGGAGAGGAAAAGGGTATAAAAAAAGAATTGAAGAAAAAAATGGAAATAGAGTTTTTGCAAATGGGAAGGGAACCACAATTTGGAAGGAGCAGGGAGGGATGAGAGGGGTAGGGGACAAAAAAGAATTAAGATGTGTTTATGTCCACGTTCCAACTCCCTATGCTAACTATAATCTTTATGTGCTGCAAACATGTATTAATAAAGTTAAATAAGTTTAAAAAATTAAAATTTCATTTTGGACTTCTGACTTCCAGATCTATAAGATGAAATATCTGTATTATTTTGAGAGACTAAATTTGTGGTAGTTCGATATAACCACAATAGGAAGCTTATATAACTAGGGAAGGCAAGGAAAATAATAGGTGTGGAAAAGTAAATGTTAAATGAACAGTTCCTATGTGGGAGCAACAAGCCCACTATTTCACAAATATACTAGAGGGAATTTAAAGTTGAAGATGCCAACTTGTGAGTATTGTGACTTTTCACTAGTAGTCAAGACATAAGTGCAGAAAAGTAAAATGATAGAGCCAGTAGAGAGGGTATTTTGTCAGGAAAAAATAAAAATTTCCCTGCAATTCTATTTTTTTAGTATTTTCTCTAATGAAAACTTTGTACATAAGCACATGATCATGTCAAAAAAGATGCACAATTTGTAAGTAAAAATCAGTAACAACCTAAGTTCCTACCAATAGAAGAATGACTAATAGTGATATATTCAGGTTATAGAATATTGTGAGGAAATTAAAAAGAAGAAAATAAATCTTAATGGCCAGCTATGTAAAAATCTCAAAGGAGTGTTGTTCAATGAAGATAAGAGTGTGCAAAATGAAATGTACAAAGCTCTATAATTGGTATTAAATGCCTACATATTCTTGGGAATGTTGTAAAAGCAAAAAATGCTAGTATGCCTTGCTTCGAACATTAATAAGCACTTCATTACCATAATAAATAATGATAATGATGATAGTAATAATAGCAAGGTCACCCTGACTGATTCTAATCCTCAGGATAATAAAATTTTGAATATTTCTTATAAATCTGAAATACTTAACAAAAACAATGTTTTGTTATGCTGATCTCTAACAGTATGTTTTGTGATCTTTATTAATATCATAATCTTTGTATAAAAGGCATCTTTTCTACCATGATCAGGCTCAAGTAAATGGGGTAAGTTTGGCAGTTCTGTAATTTTTTTTTCCCTTTAAATATGTGTTCTGTGTATGTTTGCCCTGTCAGTTCTGGAAACTGACTTCTTTTTGCACTAATTGCACAAAAACTTTTCCTTTCTAAATGATTTTTTTCTAGTTCTTCATTTGAAGGAGCGTATTTACAATCATAAAAATAGCAAGAAGGGCATAAATTAAAACAATAACAATGTGGTATTAAATTAGATTTAAGTTCTTTTGTAATCATTTTTATAAAGGGATCTTATTTAATTAAAACTAATTTTATAAAAAAACTTATACATGCTTTTAAAGTATAATATTGTATATACATATAATTTTGAAAACTACATGTTGAGCTGGTAAATTCCACTATTTTCCTCCCCAGGTAAAAATAAAATGGCAGTAACGCTAATTGGAATTTGCTGTATACTTTTAGTTTTCTCTTCTTCATGTCTATTGCTACAGAAAAGAAACTGGAGAGGAAAAAGAGACAATATTTTAAGGGAGAAAACTGTTGAATTTGAAACTGCTGATTTGAAGCAAAGAACTGTGGCTGGCAGTATGTGGAGTCAGAATGAAGAAACTCAGCTGGGTACGAGAAAAGAAATGTTCCTAAACTCTGACCTGACAAATGTCAACTCCAGTTTAGCCCCCATCCCCTGTTCACCAAAGCCGTGCTTTGCACACCCCCGGAAACCTTCCTCCAGAAAAATGCACATAGTGCTAATGCCTGAATTGCAGAAAAAAAATTAAGCAGCACTGTACAGTATGTTCGAAACGAAAGCATTAGTAAAGATCAATAAGCTACGCAGTATATTCAGTCCTGTAAACCCACGAGGGAGAGAAACAGATTCCTGCCATTTCCTGCTTATGTGAATTTAGACAAATCTCCTAACTTCCTGCTTCATAATCCTTATCTATCTATGTTTGCACATCTTTTAAAGACTTCTGGGAAGACTAAACTAGGTAGCGTGCTTAAAGTATGCATACAGATTCAGTTAGCATATCATTTGAGGGCCTTAAATTAGTCTCCTTTCTCAGGCCCCTCCAAAGATTTTACTTATAGAGTGAATTAAAGATAGACTAGTGCAAACTTCTCACATTATAGATGTGGAAATTGAAGAGCAGAGAGGTTAAGGCACTTTCCTAAAGCCAAAGAAACCGTGACAGAACCAATAATAAAAGAAGACAGTTGTTATAATTAAATATGTCACGGTTTGAATAATCTAATTGTTTTGATACGGGTACTTGGTTTTTTTCCACCTTCTTTTTTTTCTTAAGAGAAGATATAGAGATCTTCCTCAATTCCCACTCTTGCCTGGGTGCCTTGATCCCACACCAGAGTCATTTAGTTGATTCAGCTGTTGTTCTAACAGTGCATTGAGGTCTATTGTTGAAGACAAAAGAAAGCAAGTACTGATGGAGGAAGAAAGGATTTCTGCTAGCCAGGGGTTCTCAAACTTGACATCCCTGTGCAAAGACAGAGGGAGAGGTTTTTAAAATAAGGTTTGCTCATTCCTCTTTGCACTTCTCTTCTTACCCCTCTTCATTACTCTCCTTATCTTTTGGAGCCCTGTAGCACTATCAGTGAGCCTCTATGTTTTGGGGACCTTTTTTTTTAAGATGGATTCTCGCTCTGTTGCCCAGGCTGAGCTTCAATTTATGATCCTCTAGCTTTACCTTGGCCAGTAGCTGAGATTATAGGCAAGCACCACCGCAGCCAGCTAAAGAGCTTTATGTGTTTATCATAACTTTGCGAGCATCCTCTAGAATCTCAAAGTGAAATCTTCGGATATATGAAGAGAGCAAGACGTTTCATGTCTTCAAAAGTAATTACGGGCTCAGAACTCTGCAAAAGTAATAAGTGCCAAGAATGGTGTTTATGTAATCGTTTGGTTTTGAAATTTTTTTTTTACTTTTTTAGCTAAATGGTCAACGCATTTTAATACTATTATTATTTAATGGACATGCTAATTAATACAATTAATCACTATGCATGGTATATATGTATCAAAGTATCACACCATACCCCATAAATATGTACAATTGTGCATCAATTGAAAGTAAAAATGTGAAAATTAAAAACATCTGATATTTGAGTTCCATCATCCAGGAATTCTGATTTAATTACTCTGGGTCCTGCCTCTGGCATTTACTCATGGCACGTGATTCTCACGGGCTGCTCAGAGTTGAGAATCGTCACTCTATTTTATGGCAATATGTCCATCATCATACCTGGTAAAGCAAAAGAGTCAAATTTTAAAATCTACCTACCAGCAGGTTTGTAATTCAAGATTTGTGAAATTCTAAGCAGAACATAACAATGCACCAATTGTACATGCCACTTTATGTTTCCAAAATAGCATGGCCACTATTTATGATACTAGTCTAAACTAGGAAGACTTTTGTTTGTTTGTTTCTTTTGGTCCTGGGGCTCAAACTCAGGGCCTTGTGCTTATCAGGCAAGTGCTCTACCACTGAGCTAAATCCCCAGCCTAAACTAGGAAGATATCTTAATCATATTTGATCCTTTGTTTTAGTCATTGTCAACATTTCAAGAGCCTATTTTTAAGGAAAAACAAGATTGTGCAAAAAGTGAAATTAAATAAAGAACCGAGAAAGGACAAAATAATCTAAACTTCAAAAAAAAAAAAAGAATTTGAGAAATTGATCACACATCACATTGAGAACAAAAGAATTATTTAAAGTAAATTTTGGTCAAGTGCAGTACTCTGTACAAACTCAGTGCTTTACATTTGAAGAATGAGAAATATGGTTAAAAAAAAACTTGAACTTCGTATGGTTTTTGCTAATAGTGGTATTGGTCTAGTAAACCTGCAGCTACTTTGTGTTTACTGTGGGATAGAGAAATCATCTAAATCTATAAACATTATAGCAAACCAGGGTTATCATTGCAGGAAAAAAAAAGAATGACAGAAGTGTGAAATAAGGAAAAGAGAGAGAAAACTCTGTGATACTACACTTGCTAATAAGAGGTATCATTCTGAACAATGATTTTAAAACTTCTATCTCTGTTCATTGAAAGTGTTTAGATGCAATGACATTGTAAGCATCTTGAGAAGGCTTTACTACTTCTAAATAACTTTGCCCACTACTCAGAATTGAGCTTCCATGGAGAAGTTCCTGATTCCCAGTCTGGTGCAGGTGAACTACAGTGGTACTTCAGTTCATTTGATTCTGGAAAAGATGACCATGTTCCGGTTCATGCAGTGAAGATGGCCTCAGTTGTGTTCGCCCGATGCAGAGTTTGCAAACAAAAACAAAATTTTGCCAAACAGTTCTGTTTGCAAACCAAATTGCTTGCAAATAGAAGCATTCGTGAACCAAGGTACCACTGCATGGGGTGAAACTGGGGCATTTTGTTGTGTCAGTGAACAAAATGTGATTTTGAAAGTATTGGAATGTTTCAAAAGGACCTAAGATTTGAGCAAGCATTTCTCTAGAAGAGATAAACAGATGGCCAACAAGTATCTGAAAAGATACTCAATATTGTTCATCATTACAGAGAGGCAAATCAAAAGCACAATGAGATACCACTTCACGCACACTAGGATGGTTATGAACCAAACGATGGATAATAACAAGTGTTGGCAAGGATATGGAGAAATTGAAATTCACATATATTGCTGGTGGGATTACAAAACAGTACAGCTGCCTTAGAAAACATTCTGGCAGTTCCCCCAAAAAGTTAAACATAGAGCTACCATATGACCCAGGAATTCAACTTTTAGGCATATAACCAAGAGAACTGGAAGCAAATGTTCACTGAAAAATGTGTACACGAATGTTCATAGCAGCATTATTCATAATAGTCAAAAAATAGAAACAACCCAAATGTCCATCAACAGATGAATGGATAAACAAACTGATAGAACCATACAATATATTATTCAGCCATCAAATAGAATGAAATACCAATACATGCTAAAACATGAATACACTTTGAAAACATTATGCTAAGTGAAAGAAGCCAGAAATAAAAGGGCACATATTGTATGAATCCATTTATATGAAATATTCAGAACAAGCAAATCCATAAAGACAGAAAATAAATTTGCCAGAGGCTGGAGGGAAAGGTTAATGGGTAGTGACTACTGGATGAGTGGAGAGCTTTTCTTTCAGGCAAAGAAAATATTCTGGAGCCAAAAATTGGTGATGGTAGTCCAGCATTTTGAATATACTAAAATCCTCTAGATTGTGCAATTTAAAATAGTTAAAAGACATGTTCTCCTCAATTGCACAAGCAATATGTTTCGGAGCAGATTATGTACTAGTGCACAAAACAAGTCATAGCAAATTTAAGGAGATTTAAATCATATAAAGTATTTTTTGATGACAATGACATGAAACAAAAAATTGATAAGAAGAGGAACTCTGGAAAATTCACAAATGAATCAAATTTAAATTAGATACTTCTGAACAACCAAGGATCCTTGAAGAGGTAAAAAAGGGAATTAAAAAGTTTCAGACACAGAGTAAAATGGAAGCACGAAATGCCAAACTCTATCAGATATGGTAAAAGAAGTTCTAAGAGAGAAGTTTATAGCAATTGATGTCTACAGAGAGAGAAAGAGAGACAGACAGACAGACACAGAGAGAGACAGGGACAGACAGACAGACAGAGACAGAGAGAGACACACACAGAAGAAAGAAGAAGAAAAAGAAGAGGAAGTGAAGGAGGAGAAACAACATAACATTGCACCTCAAGAAATCAGAAAAACAAGAAAAACCTAAGTCCAAAATTAGTAGACAGAATGAAAAAATAAAGATTAGAGTAAAAATAAATAAAATTGAGCCTATATACAGAGCACACTATCTGAAAAAGAAAAAAATTAAAAGTGCCATTTATAATAGATAACACAAAATTGAATAAAATACTTAGGAATAAACTGAACCAAGTAGGCAAAAGATATCTAAACTGAGAACCATAGAACACTGATGAAAAATTAAAACAGACATAAAGAAATGGAAAGTATCCCGTGTTGCTAGACTGGAATAATTCATATTGTTAAAGGGCCTGTACTACCCAAAGCAACATACAGAGTCATTGCGATCTCTAACAAGATATCAAAGACATTCTTCACAAAGACAGTAAAAGAAAATCTAAAATTAATATAGACCTGCAAACTTGAATAGCCAAAATAATCTTTGGCAAAAAGAACAAAGTTGGAGACCTCTTGCTACTTGATTTCAAAATACGCAACAAAGCTATATAGTAATCAAAACAGCATGGTACTGGCCTAAAAATGAACATATAGACCCGTAGGACAGGATAGAGCCTGGGAATAAGCCTGGGCATTTCCAGCCACCTGATTTTTTGACAAAATTGCCAATAATATATAACGAAGAAAAGACAGTCTCTTTAATGAATTGTGCCAGGAACACCAGTCATCCACGTGCAGAAGAATGAAATTAGTCCCTTAGCTCTCACCACATACAAAAATTTTAATGTAAGGCTGAAAATTATGGAATTATTAGGAGAAAACAAAGGTGAAAATCTCCATGACATTGTTTTGAGCAATGACTTTTGTTTGGCTATGACCCTAAATGTAAAAAACAAATGCAAACACAAAAAAAATGGGATTACATGAAAGTTGAAAGCTTTGCACAGCAAAGGAAATAATCAACAGAGTGAAAAATAAACGTATGGAATGGAAGAAAATGTTTGCAAACTATACACCTGATAAAAGGCTAATATCCAAATTCATAAAGTACTCAATTTGATAACAAGATAATGAATAAAACAATAAATGGGCAAAGAACCTGAGTAGATATTCATCAAAAGACACGGAAAAAGTCACCAAGTATATAAGAAAATGGTCAACATCACTAATCAGCAGGGCAATGCAAATTAAAATCTTAATGAGATTTCTTCTCACACCTGCTTGAGCAACTATTATCAAAGAGACAAAAGAAAAAAGTATTGGCCAATATGTGGCAAAAATGGGAACCTCACACATTCTTGATGGGAATGTAAATTAGTAAAGTCATTATGCAAAATAGCATGGAGATTTCTAAAATATTGAAAATAAACTAACATGTGATCTAGTAGTCCCACTACTGGGCATATTCCTGCAGGTAATGGAATCAGGTGTGTCAGAGAGATATGTGAACTCCTATGGTCATTGGCAGCATTACTGACAATAGTCAAGATATGGAATCAATTTAAGTACCCATCAATGGATGAATGGATTAAAATGGGAGATATGCACACACACACACACACACACACACACACACACACACACACACACACAAGGATAAGGTTCACCCTTAAGAAAAGAATGAAATGCTATTATTTGTGGCGACATGGATGAAACCGGAAGACATTATGTTAGGTTAAATAAACCAGGCTCATGATCTCATTCATATGTGGAATCAAAAAATGTTGATTTCATAGACATAAAGAGTAGAATGGTTACAAGATGGTGGGATTTGGGGGGAGGTCTGGGGAGATGTTGGTCAAAGGACGCAAAATTTCAGTTAGAAGAAGAAGAAGTTTGAGAGATTTATTGTACAACATGGTGACTATGGCTGGCAATAGATATGTATTCTTAAAAAATGCTAAGAGAGTGCATATAAAGTTATCTCATCAAAAAAGTGATAATTGTGTGAGGTAATCCATATGACAACTAAGTAGATTTGGTCGTTCTACAGTGCACACATACTTCAAAGCATCATTTTGTACACTATAATATATACAATTTTATCTATTTTAAAATAATAAAAAGATAGTTAAAACGATGAATTTTAGGTTATATGAATTTTATCACAATAAAAAATGCCCTACCAGGAAAGAGCCAGTGTTGTAGAAGCAGACAGATCTGAGTTCATCTCCATGCTTCTCTGTGTCCTCGATGTGTGAACACAAGTCTAGTGCTCCAATTTTGTGTCTGATTCTTGCTCTGTAATGTGGGCATTAACAAGCCCTCACTCATGTGTGGGAGGACACATTGCACAGGCTTCAGACATAACTGTCTCAGGTGATTATAAGGGTTGAATCCCCTGCATTTTCCCTGCAAACCCTTTTGAAGGTCAACTTTCTTCATGACTTAGTTGAACATTGTGTAGCACAGGCCTAGGTCTTCACTCCATTTTTTACCACATGTGCCCTCTCTGAGTCCATGTTATACCACACTCTGATTTTTCTTGATATTTTGCCTGGCTGATTCCTTCCTCGGCCTGCCTTTAATTTCAGACAATCTAGTTTTCAGTTTATGTGAGGATCGCTTTGTTTTTAGGGCAGGTAGTTTCTCACTGGATAATTCGTCATACCTCAGCTTCAACCACAATATATAATTCAACAACTACCATCTGTTATTGAGATCTGTGCCTAAGTATATTAATGACTGATAGCATTTTCAAGTGCATAGGACAAGTCGAAACCTCAAACTCTAAGTATGAGAAATACAAATTATTGTCTTCCTCTTCTCCCTCAAATTGAACCATTTTCCCAATGCTTGAACTTCATTTAAGAAAAGCCAGCTTCCATATAACTCACAAGATGAAATCTGAAAGATTTTCTTATGCTTTGCTATGAATCATCATCATATTCTACCTGTCAAGTTTTCATAGTGTTTGTATGAGACATAAAATATATCCATCTCTATTTTTAGAATCAAACAAAAATTTACTTAAATATTAGGAAAATACATTATAACACACAGGTTAAGAAACTAGACTCTAAAATCAAACATAAGAACAGATTTTCCCACTTTTAAGCCAGGTGATTTGGTCCCGTTAGGAAATCTAGCTAGATTTCAGTTTCCTCATGGGAAAAATAGGACTGCACACATATTACCCGTTTGGGTGAGAAATAAATGAGACAACATATAGAACTATTACAACAGCACAGTTCTGGTACATGGCAAGTGCTAGGGTCTCTCTAAAATTCTTATGGAAATGTAATCCCTCTTGTAATGGCTTTAATATGTGGGCTCTTTGGGGAAATGAGTCAATCAAAAGGCCTCTGCCTTCATGAGTGGACTGGCGCCTTATAAGAGGTTTGAAGGAACTATCGGAGGTCCCTTTTCGCTCTTGCACTCTTCTGCTATGTAAGGACACGCCTCTGTAGAATGCGGCAAAAAGCTGCATTTTACGAGGGACAGAGCACTCACTAGACAGCAAACTTGCTACCACCTTGATCTTGGTTTAAAATGGCGAGAAATAAGCTAGTCCTCTTTGTAAATTACCTACTTTAAGGTAAGCAAGGTATTTTGTTTATAGCAGCACAAAAGAACTAAGACAAGTAACCAATTGTGTGGATCGTGCACTTATAAAGTTTGACCATTCCTACTGCAGAAGATATTCTAGGCCCTGTCAACACTTCTTGGTTTTAGAGGCTCTGAGACCTTATCTGGAAGGTGTAGCGGTTATTTCTAATGAGGGTAAATAGAAGGACCGGTGAAAACGTTAGGATGCAGGCATCACGAGGCTCTCTGCCAAGGCACCGGGTCCTGTCCAGCCTAGTCATGAGTGGCTCATGACCAGAGCAGCAGGAGGAAATTCTGATTGCTCATATCTACTGTGAACACGCACAGAGCTTATGTTGGAAGACCTGAGTCTTCCTGGCAGAGCTTCCTATCTATTTATCTTCATTACCACATTCAACTTGGTTTTTTGGGGGGAGGGGATGTCTTTTAGCACTGGGGATTGTACCCAGGGCCTCTGCGCTGAGCTACGTCCCCAGTCTTCTTCTGTTTTTGAGACAGGGATTCTCTAAGTCACTAATTTGCTATGTTGGGCTCAAACTCACAATCCTCCCACGTCAGCCTCCCAGACTTCTGAGATTATAGTTGTGTGCCACCATGCCTGGCCACTCTTATTAACCAGTTTTACTGCTTCTCAAATTTCTGACCTAATTTTAGTCTGGAGGAGTGAATTTCAACCTTGCCTCTACACTAAAATCACCCGGGGAGATTTAACAAATGCTGACACACCTCACATTTGGGCCTCACAGAACAGCAATTAAATTAGGTTGCTGGAGATGGGATTCCAGACACAAATATTTTCAAAATGTTTTTTAAAACTACTAAGTGATTCCAGTGTGTAGCAAATGTAAAGAACCACTGATCTAAGGGGTCTTGTTGCAAAACTGTGGTATGGGAAAGCAATATCAACAGCAAATTTGTACATTTTAGAAAAGCAGTATATTCCAGCCTGGTTTCAGACTTACTGCATCAGAATCTACAATTTAACAAGATACTCAACTGATTAGTATCTGAAAATCACTGATTTAGGACCGTTATTCTGCATATTTATATTAGTCGCAACATTGGATATTTTAGTAGATTTCAAAAGACAGGGAAATATGATAGAGTGAGTAAACGGGGCCTGGGGAAGGAGGGTAGAGAGGAAGAGGCAGATACAGCTTATTGACTGATACAAATAATACAAAGATATATCTGAATGTGTTATAAAGTGAAAAGGCTCTCATTTAATATGTATTTGTCATTTTAAATCTGTGGTAGCCAACCTCCAAGAGAATCCTCAATGATCCATACTTCTTGGTATTCAAGCCTTTGCATTCCTTGGTATTCAAGCCCTTCCACAGTGAATCAGAGCAGACTGATGTGACTAATAGAATATGGAGGAAATGATGATACTGTTTTTGAGGCCTGATAATCATTGCAGCTTCTGATTGGCCAGTTGGGTGGCTGGGTCACGTGGCAGCCAGCTATCATGCTATGATAACATCCAAGCAGGCCTATGTAGAGGAGAACTGTATGCTCCACCCACCCCCAACACCAATAACTAGGGCCAAATTTCTAGTGATGCGAGATATCTTTAGAAGTAGACTTTCCAGTTCCAGTTGAGCTTTCAGGTGGCTACAGTCCCGGCCAGTATTTAACTGTAATCACATGAGAAGGAAATGATCGTGAGAGCTCTGACCTAATTCTTAACCTGCAGAATCCATGAACATTATAAATGCTTCTTTTACACCATTAACGTGTGGGATTATCTGCATTGTATCGTTAGAGAAGGACAACAAGGATTAGTACCTGAAAGCAAGGTGATGCTGTAACAAAAACCTGAAATGTAGCAGTGCATTTGAGACAAAGGATAGACAGACATTTGGAAAAGCCTTGGAGAGATTGTTAACAGAAATGTGATGGCCTTGAGGAAGGCTACGAGTGAGACGTCAAGGAAAAGTAAGACTATTCAGTATCTCTGATAAGCAGTAAGACTAAGAGTCTAAGTATCTCTAGAACATTGTTTTCTTCCAAAGTAGGGAAAGACTTCCCTTGTAGAAATACATGAGTGTGGCTTTCATTGGAGTACATTACAAATTTGTTTGTAAAATGTCCCCAATGATTTTAAAGGAATTAGACCTTGTACTAAAAATACAGAGAAGTAAAATATAAAAAGAGGTCACTTGATCCCCACATGTTTACAGGTAGGAAGCAAATTACAAAAAAAAAAAAAAAAACCAATAAACTGCAAGGAAAGGATGATTTGGGGGTGGAGCCAAAAACCTGGAAAGTAGAGCCAAGAATCATTCCTAGGTAGTATGAACCTTGAGTATGTACCTGGCTGGCTTTCAGAATTACTACAGACTAGTGACTCGTGTACTTCCATTTCAAAACTGAAATGTCTATGGTAGTTATCACATACACCCATTCAGCGAAGCATTGTTCATTGCATGTGTACAGGCAGATACCTGAGAAAAACTGTACTAGAAGGTATAGACTGAGGAAATCACACCTAAAGAGCACATGTACACCGAGACCAGATCCGGATGAGGAGATTCTGGATCTTAATCTTATCGCTGTTGCTGTTCCGGGGGTCACTTTGGTTAGACATAATGTATTGCACAGGAGAAGCATATGAAATACTACGGCCAGAGAGTCCAATACAGGAAGTGAAATTTTCCAAATATGGCTTCACCTTCACACACACACACACACACACACACACACACACACACACACACACATGTGAACACATGCACATGCACACTTATTTTTCCACATCCTGTTCTTAGAGTGTGACTGACATACTTCTCATAAAGAAGTGAAAAAGTGAATAAATATTCCCTCTTTTCAATGCGGCCTTGCGGATGCTGACTTCTAAATCTGTATCAGAAAATATTACAGCTTACTCGGGCTCTCTCATTCCTTGGATGTCTTCTTTTGGATCCCAACCTCCATGCCGCAAGAAAGCCCAGATGAGCCCACGTGAAGAGATCATGGGGAGAATCCACGCAGAAAAGAACTGAGGCTTACAGGCAACAGCAGCAAACACTTGACCCTTGAGTGAGTGATTCTTCAGATAATACCAGCCTCCAACATGTGGATCTTCCACATCCACATTTTAAGTCAGAGAAAAGCTCTCTCATATCCAATCCCATTTCCTTACCCACAGAATCCTCGAGCATAGAAAATGGTTGTGTTACATCATCGTGCTTTGAATGATTTGTTACACAACCACAGTAACTCAATATAGTTTTGTAGCAGTTTTTTGGGGGCATCTGGAGTTGAGACTACAGGAAGTAAAGGATTGTTGTAATTTTTAGCGGTAACAGTCTTACTAAATTCTCTATTCATTACTCAAATACAATCATAAAGGGAAACTAAAGTTAGTTCAACATGACCTCTAGTTAGTGATATTTTTGAGATTAAAAAGTGCATAAATAATTAAAAATTTGGTTCAAATGACTTTCTCTTTCAGGTAATGTAAGAATGGAATAAATAAAGGTATTATTTTCATAAAGAAAGATCTAAGCAGAATAGGTGACAGTGTTAGAATATGAAAGCAAGAGTGAAGCTTTCTTTCAATAATTTAGAAATGATTATATAGATGAAAGGAAATGTACAAGAAGCTTTTTTGTTTGTTTCTTTTTCCATAGAGAGCAGTGCATGAGGGAACGTGGTGGAAACTAGAGCAGCAGGAATTTGGGTCATAAATTAGGAAGCATTGCCTGACTATAGGAGATGTGAAATACTGAATACATTATTAAGATACTGTCTTATCTAATAAAATTTAAAGAAATATCATAAAAAATTACTTCCCACTTCTATAAATTTGGAATTCTTTCAAGCATATTGCATATAAAGAATTTATTAACAAAAATTAATTACCTGTTTACTTCATAGTTTGTTTTGCAAAAAACATAATCACAAATAGTAGTCCATTACAGAAATCTTCAATTAATTTTACAATGTCTGGTGTAGTGGAAAATACAGTATATAACATCAAATGGTTTAAGTCTCTACCTTTTGTTGTCTAGCTCTGTGACTTTGTTTCAATCATGTAGCATCTTACAATTTTAGTTTCGCTATACATAAAATACGATATATATCTGGCCTCTTGCCTTACAGAGTTGTTGTTCAAATCAAAGTAAATAATAAATGTTCCATGCTTGGCATATTGTGTACATAAAAGGAGAACATCTTGTGGACTAGAATGGAATCAGACTGTATGTGGCCTGAAAACATAACTTTATTTTTTTTTATTAACGCATGATCCTTTAGATGCTGTGGATGTCTTCTTATACAAACTCACACTCAGTTGATGAATCCCTAAGTCAAACTTTCCTGAAATAGCACACATTTTTGCTTCTGAGAATATTGACCTGACCCTTATTTTTACCATAGTTTAGGGCAAGTCAAACATAGTCTGTCATCTGAAAAATATGAGATAAGAATGATAATACATGACTTACAGAGTAAATGATAGGTTTTGAGTAACATGCCACATCTAAAAATGCTTTCCCAGCTATGTAATAGATTTGACTTATAAATTCCCTGGTATTTCAGGAATGGCGAACTAAGTGCTTGTTGAAGCAATTTGGTCCATTGGTAAAGAGATGTCATTGTTGAGAGGGAACTCAGATCATAACGAAACTTATTTTACTAAAACTTCCAACAGTATTGGTCTTTCTTCTGCTGTGTGGAGTAATATGACTAAAAATATCGCTTCTTCCACAACACAGTACTTCAAAATATTTGGAGACAGCTATCATATCTCTTTATGGAATCTCTTCAAGACAAAAATATCCACTTTCTTCAAAAGTACTGTACCTTACGTAAAAGGAGTTGTGTAGATTTACTCTGGAGATTCACCAAGATTTTTTTTTTTTTCTGAAATGCAAGTCTAGAATGGGGCAGAATTCTCCAATGTGTTCAGGCCACCATACATACCTCTCTTGAACTTGTCTGTAAGTACTTTTGGTTATATTTAGATATATTTTCTATATCATAGCAATGATGACAGTACATTCAAGTGAATGCTCATTTCATGCCATGCATGCTACTTATTTTATTCTTCAAAAATTCTATGAAACAAGATTTCTTTCCTGTATTGTACGTGTACTGTTCAGGGAGCTAAGCACTTGTTCAGACTTGCAAGTACACAAAGGCAGTAGTGTGTGGAAAAATGGCCATGTGAACGCAGTTTTGCCTGAGACTCTACCATACTGTCTTGCACTGAAGTTGAGGCAACGTCAATTCGCTGTTCCGAATACGAATATGAATTTCTTTCCATGTACAGTTAAAATTTTGTCATCTTGATTTATGAAAAATTTTCAACTACTATCAAGATATTTGAAAAGCTATTCCTGTCTCTAAATACATTGGACATTGTATAATCTGCAAACCAATATACATTCTGTCTCAGTATCCATCAAGTTCATTGATAAAACAGAACTGACTGGGCAGACCATTAGAGATACCTCTTCATCTCAGCAATTGATATCCTTTAGGTCTGATTGTTCAGTCACTGTAAATCCAATTTAACTGTGTTTTTACTCAGACTACATTCTTTCATCAAGCCAAGCACAATAGCATGAGGAATTTTGTCAAATACTATACTGGAAATAGCTAAACGATGTCCATGAAGAACTCAATTTCTAGGCTCAATACTCGTGGTGATTTATGGTCAATCAGACAAAAGGTTTTAAAATGATGAACTGCACAAAAAATTATGACAATTTCTACATCCTAGAGGAATTATTATAAATTCTTAAACTCCAGATATGAAATTCATTTCATGATAAAAATCATGTTTTAATTGTCAGAGACTATAATCCAAATTCGGTGAAAATCCTGTCATTATAATTTTAACCATGTTTAGAAATTATAGGTGTGGGAGGCAATAACAATTTTCACTTTGTGACATTTTCATAATGATACTAAAAATATTTTCAAAAAGTTAACAGCATTATAAAGATGTGAAAATTCATGCAATTATGAAAAACATGCTACAAAAATGATTAAATATTTTAGTGATTAAAAATTTTCCAAAGATTTAAATTAAATATCATGGAACCTTTACCTTTTAGGATTTGGACTCACTCTGTCTGGACTAATCAAATCTATTCCTCACATTGCCATTCATTTATTCTTTTAACTAATAATCAATTATATTTATAAGTTGCATGTTTGAATACATGAGATTTAGTTATATATTAGATCCAAATATTATGTCTATTTAGTGGCAAGAATATCCTATAATTCAGTAAGGGAGAGGATCTGTGTGTAAGTTATTTAAAGCAGATTATGATAAATTTCATAAAAATAATTCAGACAGAAGATATAAAGATCAGTTTTGGCCAAGATAATCAGAAATTTTTCATGGACTAGGTTGAATATAAAATGGGGACTGGAAATCTAGTGGTATTTCAAGATGTGATGGATAGTGTTTTCCTATTCCAATCTATTTTACTTTTGAAGATTGCTTATTTAGGGCCTAAAGGTAGCAAAGGGAAAATGTGATAACTTTCTTGGCCAAGGATAGTATAATATCACTGAAATACAGGGTATCTCAAAGTGACACCTTTTCGAATACTTGTTTTTTCCTAGATATTGTACTATAAAAAAGTTTGCAAAAGAAAAGAGAAAATAACTCTTGCTCTCCAAAAATTTAAAGAGTTATGTAATAACTAAAGACATTCTTGAAAGATGCCAATTATTTAAATCCATGCATCCCCATATTTTCACCCTCTTTGGACACTATTCATCATTATTAATTTTGACCAATCTAAAGTAGTATTCTAAGGTAGGTAGGCCTTTCCTGAAAGATTAGCAAATAAACCAAATCAGGAAACAGAAAAACATTTCATGTGAAAATGCATTGGCACAGATCAAAACAGGGCTAGAATGTAAGGTTTAATTTGTTTGTAGTTTAAATCGAAACTATCTAAGGAACAATAATGAATGTTAAGGAACATTCATTTTTTGATGACAAAGGACCATGGACTACTTCATGACTGAAATAGAGTTTCTTTTATTCCTGTATGATTATTCTGTAAGAAGTGTATTTTCCTTAGAGTTCTCTTTTGTAGTAGAAAATTTTTAAAACTCGTTAACATTTGTTATGGCTTAGATCTGGGGTGTGTTCGGGTAGTGATTGGATCATGGGGGCATCATAATAAATGTGCTAAAATTAGTGTGAGAAACTGTGGCCCTGTCTTTTCTATGAAAGGATATTAATAGGAGCGCCTCCACTGTAAACTCTATCTCACCCTAGGCTGCCCTCCCCACTCCTTACATCAGTGTTACAGTTGCAAGAGATGTATGCTTGGCTTGGATTCAAGGAACACAGCCAAGGACTTTCAGTTGTCCATGCCTCCAACATCCCTTAGGAATACTGCCCACAACCCTTCAGGTCCTTCCCTAACACCACCCAAACTAGTCAATCTGGATAGATTGTGACCCTTCAAACCAGCCAATGGGGAGAAGATCAGCAGGTTCTTGTGCATTAGGATATAAAAGGAGCCTGCTGCTGCTTCTTGGTGTGCCTGCTACCTCACTGGTGGGGCGCGCTTGAGTCTTTCTGCACAAGTGAACTTGTCTGGTTGAGATTTCTTGGTGTCTGAGTGCTTTATTTCTGAACCGACAAATTGAGTCTTGGGCATATTACCAACATAAGGACATGGGACCTGGTGGGAGGTAGGTCACTGGGGACCCAACCTGAAAGAGCATATCTCCCTCCATGGATCTTCCTCTCTTTGCTCCCCAACCACCATGGCATGAGCAGCTTTCCTCTGCCAGACACTTCCCACCATATCCTTCCTGCTTTGGAGCCAGCCAACTACAGACTGATTCCTCCAAAAACCATGAGCCAAAATAAACTCCTTTTTAAAATTGTGGGTGTTGAATATCTGGTTTCAGCGATGTAAGATCAATTTTGATACTAGGAAATTAATTCATTGCTGTGACTGTACTTGACCATATAGTTAAAGTGCGTTTGGAACTGATTCACAGGAGAAGTTTAGAGACTTTGGGAGATATCAGCTACAGAAGCTTTAGAGAGTGCTCTAAGCCAAATTTGATGGAGGATTCTGGTCAAAGTTCAGACAATGACAATGACCAGAGAAATATAGACAGTAAAAACCAGACTCGGGAGATTGCAGTTGGGAGCAAGGACTTGATTGGGAGTTGGACTTGAGACCATGTGTGTTATGCTCTGGCAGAAAATTTGTCTATACTCTGTCCATGTCCTGAGATTCTGCAGAAGACTGAGATTAAGGGTGGCTGACTAATTAATCTGGCAGAGGAAATTTCACAGCTGCCCAACAGCCAGGCTGCAGCATGAGTACTACTAGCTACTTTTAGCCATATCTATCACACTGGTCAAAACCGAAAGCAGTACTGAATAATTTGAAAAAAAAAATGCTCATGGTCTGAAAGAAAAAGCCTGTAAAGTTGGAGCTGAGGAGAGCTTGATTGCTGAAAAGATTAGCATTAAAAAGAAGCCAAGTACTTCACGTCAAGACAATGGGAAAAACACCTTGATGTCATCTCAGGAATAGCAAGACCCCATGCTCAAGGGTGAAAAGGGTAAAGGTAAAATCTTTTGAATGAATTTTCTGTGAGAAGAGAGCCCCAAGGGGTGCCCTGTTCAAGAAGGTCAGCTAGTAATTTGGTTCTCTAATATTCAGCTCACAGTGCTAAGCCAATCAGACATTCAGAGGCTGCTGTAGCCATATTACAAGGGGACCTAATACTGCTTGAGCTGGTGACAGACCTTGGCATCATCCATGTGTTGGTTTTCCAGGCATGCAGAATGCAAGAATTGTGGGGCCAGAAGGGCTTCCACCCAGATTTCAAAAGAAGGGCTGGGAAGCCAAGAAGCGTGCCCCTGAAAGTGCAGTGTATAAAGCTGTGCAAGTGAAGCCAAAAGTGCAGTGGAGACCTCAGGAAGTTGGAGAAGCTAGGAATGTAGAACATTTGTTGAGGAAAGCCACCCAAAGGGAGAGGCCATGAGGGTCATACCTGGCAATACCGTAGGCATGGGACTGCCTAAGCCCTTTGGAACTCATATCTTGCCACAACTTGGCCCCAGGTGCTGCACATGAAATGATAGGATTTAATATTTTCCCCGCTGGGTTTCTGTTCTGCTTTGGTCTTTTTCCTTTCTACTTTTCTATTTCTCCCTTTTGTAATAGGAATGTTTATTTTGTGTCATTGTATGTCAGCTGTATTTAACAATTTTTAAAACATTTTTTTACAGGGCCTCACAGCTAAGAGTTTGCCCTGGGTCTCAGAGGAGACTTTGCACTTGGACTTTTCAGCAATGCTGAAACTGTTAAAATTTGGCAACACTTTGAGATGAACTAAATACATTTTGCATAAAGACATGCATGAGTCTTTTGGGGGCCAGAGGTGGAATGTTATGTTTTATATCTGGGGTGTCCATCAAAAGCCTCACGTGTTTGGAAGGTGATTGACTCATGGGGGCTCAATGAATTTATAACTAAATGTGTTGTTAGAAGGTGGGGCCTGGTCAGAAGAGGTGCTTTACTGGGACTGTAACCTCGAAGGGTATGTCTCTTGCCTCAGCTCCTCCCCTCTTTTTCTGCTTCCTGGCCACCATGAAGTCAGGCACTTTCTTCCACTAGAACCTTCTGCCATGTTGTTTTTGCCTTGGAGCCAGTTGACCAGGACTGCAACTGTGGGCCAAACTAAGTTTCTCCTTTAAACTGTAGGTGTCAGGTATTTCATCCCACGGATAAGAAAGGGACTAAGACATCCTTATTGCCAGGATAAATTGTCAAACAAACAATATTGAAAATGTTATCCCCCTTTCCCACCTATCTAGTTAGAAAATAGGAAGGTATTTCATTTATGCGTTGCAAATTTAATTAATTTGTATTTTAGTTGACAAATACACTGTACGTTTTTTATTTGTTTTGTGGTGCTGGAGACCAAAACCAGGGCCTTGCACCTTACTGAGTAAGCTGTACTTTACCACTGAGCTACATACACAGCCTTCTGTAGGTACTTTAAAGAAAATAAATTTTATACCAGGACTTCCAAGGGTAACTGATTAACTGAGGATCAAAAGAGGGGAGATAAGCAATACTGGTATTAGCAGAAGCAGAAACTACTGCCCTTCCTAGTTGCCAGGACAAAAGGAGAAGGCAAGCTTATTGAACTTCAGGAGCTCATGGTTGAAGCTGAAAGTCTAGTGGGAAATGAACACAAGAAAAAAAAAGACTGGCTAGAGCAAGGAAGAACAGAAGAACTGTTGCTGTTACTGGAGATAAAGCCCAAAGCAGAGCCAAAAGAATAAAGACCCTAGCTTCTCCCTCTTCCCACGCTCTAGTTTTCCAACATTTCCTCCAAACACCTAAATTTACCCAGATACCAGAGGGAATGGGATAGGAAGAAATGTAGTTCCCTGCAATGCAGAAAAGTGCAGAGGTAGATGGGGGTGTGACCTGAGAACAAAAAGTCAGTAAAAGACACAGAGTACCACTTTTAACAACACTTCAGATATCTTACAGTTATAGAATAAATAAATGTTTGCACTAAACAAATGGTACCTGAACATAGATTCGATAGGATTATTTCATAATTTGCAAACTCTAATGCAATTTCCTTTATCTATTTCACAATAATATGAGCATTTTTCCACATCACAACACGCAGCTCATTTTCTTCAGATCATTTTCTCTTAAAAACCGCACAATGTTGCACTGTGTGAATGGAACTTGATCATAAATAATGTCAGAATTGAAGACGTTTGTACTTATAAAAGTGCTCACTTCTACAATTATTTTATAGGATAGATTTTTTAATGTAGATTTATTGGGGAAGTATATAAACTCTTAAATATTTGATACATATTTCTACATGAACATTCTAATGTTTGTAGTAACTTTTATTCACATTAAGATTAATGTGTCACATCGAATTGTTTCTCTGATATGAGAAACCATAACTGTAAATAAGGACAAAGTAGTGTAACGGATATCATATAAAAGGAAGATAATATACAAAGGAGAAGAGTACCAGAAAGAGGGAAGGAGGGAGAAGCAGGAAGGGAAAAAATGGAAAGAAAGGAGAAAGGGAAATCATGGAGAATTGTAAATAAACCTGCTGTAAATAGGGATGGAGGGAACAGAGGGGAGGGATAGGGAAGCGGAGGAGAACCAAGTGACACCATGTACAGGTACAAAACAAACATGATAAATGTGATCAATATATGTACAATGTACCAACACATGTTCTTGGTTAAAAAAAAATAAAAAAATAAAAAAAAAGATTAATGTGTCAGTATGTGTCAGTATCAGTGACAATGGCTCTGTCACTACTGATATATCTGTGTTTATGTATATGAATATGTCCATGTCTATATCTTAATGTCTTGATTATACCTATATACCCCAATAAATACAGTTGGTGTCTGTTATTCACGGATTCTATAATTACAAATTTGCCTACTGCTAAAATCTATTTACATCCCCCAAATAAATACCTTCGGCATTTTTATTTTTATTTACGGACATGTGCAAAGTGGTGCTCATCTTGAGTCACTAACTACTCGTATTTCTAGCTGAGGTTGAACAAAGTGACATTATGCTTTCTTGTTTCAGTTATCAGCTCTCATACTAAAAAATTATCCTTTTCACAATCTGTTTAGTGCTTTTTTTTTTTGCATTGCGTGTCCTTTTTGATTACTTCATTGTTCAAAATGGCTCCCAAGCATAAAGCCAAAGTGCTGTCTAGTATTAAGAAACATAAAAAGGTTGTGATAGACCTTATGGAGCAAAATATGTGTGTTAGGTAATCTCCATTCTATCATGAATTATAGTGCTGTTAGTTCTAAATTCAATTTTAATGAATCAGCAATACAAATTGAACGAAGTGTCTTTAAAAGACATACACATAAAGTAAGGCTGTGTAGTGATCATTTAATGAAAATGCTTTGACTATAACCTTTCAAGAACCTAGCTGTATATTCTCCTAAGCACAATCACTTAGTATTTGCTAATTCAGTATTCATAGAGACATTATAAAACATAACTACTCTGAATAAGAGTCAATTGGATCTATATCTATGATTCTATCTCTTTATGTCTTTGATTCAATCAATATCTATCAAGCTGCCCCATGAATTTGATATTAGAAAAAAAATGTTCAGCAAAGGCACCAAATGAAGGCAAAGAAACAAAAAGTAGATAAATTTAACTACACCAAATTTTATAACACTTGTGTTCAAAGAACAGTACCAAAGGAGTGAAAAGACAACCCACAGATGGGAGATATGTTTGTAGCTCTCATATCTGATATAAGATTAGTAACTAGTATATATACCAAACTCCTACATCTCAACTACAAAAAATTAAACAGCCCATTCAAAAATAAGCAAGGGGCCTTGAATAAATATTTCTCCAAAGGATCCGGATATACAGATGGTCAATAATTCATGAAAAGATGCTCAACATCACTAATTATGATGGAAATGTAAATTGTAAGATAGCACTTCGTGACCGTTAGGATGACTATGAGACAGAGAGTGAGCGAGAGAGAGAGGGAGAGAGAGAGAGAGGAAAAGAAAGAAAAGCGCTTGTGAGGTTGTACAGAAATTAAAATATTTGGGCATTGCTGGTGAGAATATAAAATGATACAGCCAGTAAGGAAACGGGTATGACAGTTCCTTAAAAAAGTAAACACAGAATTGCCCGAGCAGAGCATGAGGCAAGGTTTTTACATGTATATAATATGATCCTAGGTCTTAGGTAGGGGGAATGAGAGGCAGGAAAGGAGAAGACTAAAAAGCCAGTGAAACGTGTCTTGTCAAGGTCAATACTCTCAGAAACAAAGGCTCTTTCTACCCTGATCCAAGAAACACAGAGACTCCTACTCTTAATTATGTATGAGAAGAGTAAGAGACTGGCATATTTACCCACTAACTCCCATCCACCACTGATTGAGCATTGTCTCTGAGGACCTTAACCCTACTTTTGGGGGCTGCACTTAGTAGCAGACCAAGTGAATTTCTGTAACATTTGTGAAATTCTTAAAATAATGCATAGACAAGGGAAGATTAAGCTCCTTGGAGGCTGTCTCTACATTTGCTATATGTACATTGCATGTCCTAGTAACATTCAAGTGATGTGCACTTAAAAAAAACTATGTACATACAAGTTGCTTCTTTCAGTTGATAACACTTCTATAAGAAATCATACACTTGGAGGTGAATTTTGAGTTGGCCAATCCAGAAGTACATATTTATGTGATTTTTTTGTTGTTGTTATTTTTGTTTTGTTTTTGAGACAGAGTCTGTCTATGCTGCCAAGGCTGACCTCAAACTCTAAATCCTCCCTCAGCCTCCTGAGTAGCATGCCTGACTCATTTATAGAGTTTATTGAAAGAAATCTTAGGAATCTTTGAAAATATAGAATTCTACTTAACTTTTTAGTAAAACTGATAAATTTTATTATATGTATTTGATAAAATTAAGAAAAAGAAAACCAATATTAATATAAAAATGTGTAGAGGAATATTTGATATACCTTTTGTAGCTTGGAAAAATAAAGCAAAATAAAAAGGTATTTGGGTTTATGTATATATTTATGTTCACATATAAATATATAAAATGTATTTATAAATCATGTATATTTCCTATTTTTCCATTTGTAGTTCGAAAAGTATATTATGAGTTAAGCTAAATCCAAGCAACTGGAGTTGGCATACATACATTATGGCAAGGACATAGATACTGTGAAATTTATATAAAGTCAAAGTTATCTGCTTTATTTGAAGGAAAAATCTCTGAAATAAAATGAGTTTTGAAAGAATTGTATGCCTCAATTTGAAGTACATAACAATAGAATAGCAATACCTTTTCATATCTCTCCTTCGGTCTGAGGTGTGTTTTACTCATAAAATGGATAATTATCTCTGAAAAGGCTTTAAGCGTACCAATAAAATTATGCTATTAACAGTCAAGGTAATGTTATTATGCTATTAGATAGTGGAAAAAAAGTTGTTCACTTCCTTCTACCTACTGTATATTTGACAGACAGGAAAGTCCACAGTTTTTATGAATAGAAGTGCAAGCAAAACCTTGATTCTCAAAAATAGCTCCCTAAAACTGCCACTCAGATATGCTTTCCTTTGGTTATTTATTTATAAGGTAATTGTTAAAGTGGGTTCAAAGATCTTTTTCACTCAATGTCACCTTAGGAAACTATACTTGCATCAATGTATTTTTTATTAAATACCTAGGAATACTGTGCCTAGTCATGTGCTTTGATACTAAAAAAACAAGAAAATTGTTCTTAAGTGTGGTGAGCTCATGAATTTTTGGAGGACTTCCTTCCTCACTGAAAAAAATGGAGAAATGCGGTTGGGGATTTAGCTTAGTGGTACAGCGCTTGCCCAGCAAGAACAAGACCCTGAGTTCAATCCTCAGGACCCTCCCCACACACAAAATGGAAAAATGTATAATATCAAACAAAAACTGTGGTGGTCTGTGTTATAGATATGAGCACTCAAGAATCATATACTTGGCATCTTATTACCATAACCTTATTACTATTAACTCACCCTAAAATGCGGTGTTGATGAATTAGCATGAAACAAATCACATGGCCTTATCATTGCTGTGTGAACCTAAGAAATTTTCTCAGAAGCCAACCTGAGGACATACCAGCAGCAAAGGGATAATCTACAGCAAATGAAAGACTCAGTTTAATCAAAGTGACATTTTATCTATAGCAAGGTTAGGGTAACAATTTCTTTAGTTTGTTTTGTTTGTTTTTGTTTGTTTTTGTTTTGTTTTTTATTTGTTTTTGGTCCATGGTACACAAAGGTAGTCATGAAGACTGAAACTTCAGAATCCTCCTTAACACAATGATCAGGAGCAGGAGCCAGCAAAATATTTTAGTAAATAGTCAAATAATGTGATAGCACAAAAGTAAACATGCTATATAAGTTAATGGGTGTGACTATATTCTGAAAAATACTATTTACAGAAACAGGCAGCTGGCCTATAAGTCATAGTTTGATGACCCCTATTCTAGAGAGCCATTACGGTTCAAGTAGAGTTAATGCATAAGAATTAACCCAATTTCTATTCCTGGTTTTGAGGCAGCTTTAATGTGAGTGACCTTATGCATGATCAATTTTAATACACCAACCAATCTAAATGGGTCTCTTGCCTTCCAGTTTCAGGTCAGTATCTTACTAATTCTGATATCTCTGTCAGAGAATTTATTCACCATTCCCAGCCTCAGTTTCATTTGATAAATAAATTTAATAACAATAAAATTCTGCTGCAAACGTCAAGTAAAACATACAAATGAAACCATTTGCAAGCCATAAAGTACTAGAGTATTGAATAAAAGAATTTGAATTCTTATATGAATTAATTGCGTGAAGCTCAGTTTGAAAAACAAGTTTTTAGCCAGATGAAACTCACAGAACTTTTTGGTAAAAAAAAAGTTCTACTTTTCCTGCATTCCTTGCTTTCCCTGTGTTTAAAAGGCCTTTTATTGTAGCAAAAAAAGCAAGGAACCCAATAAAATTGCAGGGATGCATTTTTTTACTTCTTACTTAAAGCTTTTAATGGTATTTATCTTAGTAAGAGGTTTGATCCAATGCAAAGATTTGTGGTGGATGGAAAATCAATGCACGAAAATCTCCAGCAAGACAGCATGTATCTGAGTCCTAAGAAAATTCTCCAATCAAGCAATACAGTGTCTTATCAATGAGGCAACTAACAATGTTCTTTCTAGACTGCAATCCATGCTGATAGTAACTAGGAACACAATAAAAGTGTATTAAAACATGTAAAGAGAACTTTGCAAGAAAGCTGAAAAAAGATATAGAGAATTGTCTGATTTATTGGGAGACTAAATAATGAATACTTCTGGGTTGTCAATTTATCCCCTAAATGATAGTTTTTAATCTTTGGTTGATATGAATAGCATACAAGATAAACAGTTGGCTGAAGATCTGTCACGGCTGTTACATGAGAATGAGATACTCTACAATGATAACAGACGCTTTTCCGATTGAAAGAAGGATAATTTTTATATAGCATTTTAAATTGAATTCCTTGTGCGGAAATATTTTAGTAAGGTCAGCTCCCTTTAACAAAGGCCAAAGATTGTATCAATCAGTTGCAAGCATGTTGTCTGCAATATCTTTAGGCCACACAATACATGGAGAAGCTATACCCTTGACTACCTACTGGATTTACTTACACTATGAGTATTTATAAAGAAAAAAAAAACAGTTGAACCCCTATAATCTCTGGAGAAGAAAACTACATCATTGAACCAAGTTATGAAATATTTTCTTTCCAAGTTACTTGTGCTTAGTGAAAAACAAAAAGTGCAATGTTATTTTTATCTTTAAAAATTTTAGTAACTTTATGAGCATTATCATTACAAAAGCAATAATTTTTTTTTTTTGCTTCCTTTCTGAGTTTAAGTAATTTTTTGTGTACTTTTTTTTTTGGTTTAGAGAATAAGGATCAACACGTTTTTACACAGTGTCATGTCCCCTACTAATAAGAAAGTTTATCAAGAGCAAAACTCCAATGATATTACCATGAATGACTGAAAGCAGGTTGTGGTTTTGCAAGTGAGGAGAAACATCTAGACTTTGTTGTCGTCTACTCTTCCCGAGGCTCAGTCTTTGACATTTTCTTTTCTGACTTCTGGTTTCATCATGGCTCTGGAGGATGTAAGCTTCCAAACTTTTGAATTCTGCTGAGCTTATCTTTAGTCCCTAGGGTAAGCTCTGTAGCACTCTATATTACAGTACAAAGAGCTGAAGACAAGATGGGTTTCTAATTTTAGACATTTGGGCAGGTTTCTGAATGTTTCAGAGCCTCTGCTTTAAAATCAAGAATGATGATATCTTCCTTATATACCACACAAAGTTATTATTGTGTGAGAAAACTTTGCAAGATGTGAAACACTACATATTTACTTTATCTTAATTATTAATAAAGATGTGGGCATCATTGAAAATAACTTCTAAGTAAAGGTATTTTCTATTCCTTAAAGATTATCTATTCATTCCTGATAATGAAGGGGAGAATTCAATGGGTGTGCGGTATATAAAAGAGAATAGACATTTTGACTGGAATAGAATGAAGAAACAGACTCATTTTTATAGACCACCTACTTTTTAGAATGTGCATTCTAACACATTCAGTAGTAGTTCAGTTTTGTAGCGGGGACATACATACCTTCATAAATAGGAACCAAAGCAAGGTAAAAACACAATGGGTTAAATTAGAAAAGGATGGGGCCCTGGAGAGAAAATTCTGATGAAAGCTCAGCGTATTACAAACTATAACAAAGATCTGCAGAGTATACAGATATATTTTCAGAATATAATACAGAGTTCAACACACTGTGTTGTGCTGTTTTAGAAGTCAAATTTTGTTGGAAGAGAGCCCCGCACATTTGTTTACATATTTTCTAGCTGCCTTTGCACTGCAAGCGCAGAGTTGAGAGTTGCAACAGAAGCCGTATGGCCCACAAAGCCTGTAGTATTTACTCTCTAACCTTTTATAGAAAAGGTTGTGAGCTCTGTAGTAAGAGAAAAATGTCTGTAATTCCTGGGCTGAGTACACATCAATGTTGAATGAGTAAATGTTTTAACCTGGACTTTTGTTTACTTTCTAGAACCACTCCCTTCCCTCCCAGTGTGTGTGAAAGAGAAGAAATTATCGCACATTTTTGTGTGTTTGTGAGTTTGTGTGTTTGTGTGTGTATGTGTGTATGTGTGAGAGAGAGAGAGAGACAGAGAGAATCCGAGACAAATGATTGGTTAGCAGGGTTTCACAGACCAATGACCTTTCATGAAAAGAGATGAGATTTTAGTAAACTCACCATTCTGTTGCCGTCAATTTGAGGCTGCAGCGATGCTCCTCTTAGCTGTAGACCAAGTTCCATATAAAACAAATATACATAGATACTTTTGTTCTGAGACTTTTTTCACTGTTGTGCCTCATGATATGGACGTAGTTGGGGAAGGAGTCCATAGCTCTCGAAGTTTAGTTGAGTACCCTGATGCTTGCTGGATAGCTATTTTTTATGGGCTCTATCTGGGAAAGAAGTGAAAATGATGGATAGCTCTCCAATCGTTAAGATTTGACACATAGGAGAGAAATACATGTGAAAATGAAAGTCGCAAATTTAGAGAACTAGTTTTCAGAAAGGTTAGAAAGACAGGAAAATACAATTCAGGTAGATTCTCATAACAGGCATAGTACGATACTCAGTGCTACGTCCCTGTGAAGGAAGCAAGAAGTACTACAGCGTTCCCATTACTGCCCCACAAATAGACTTTGGAGAATATTTCAGTCAGGGTATTAGATCAAGCAATCTATTCCCCTTATTTAGAGTCACCAGGACCCCAGTGATTTGAAAGGTTGTCATTCTCAGAATGTTACTGGATGGAGCCTGAGAAGGTCCCTCCAAAGGGGAGATGGAGATCTCAACCTGCCCCCATCCACAGAGTGGGTTGGCTGATTTCCGTCACAGAAAAACATTTCAGAATTGCTCAGTGAGAAGCGTAGGCACATTTAGCAGGCAGAGTTAAAGAAGTACATGCGGAGAAAATAGAGACTAGGCACTCAAGAGGGGCACATTATGGTCTGAGACTGGGAGGATTTATGTGTTCTTTAGGGTGTCCTCAAGACAGATGATCTAGTCTGTTCCCAGTGTCTGTCTGGTTGCTCATTAGCGGCCTAGGATAGAACGCAAGCTATTTGCATGTGTTTAAAGTTTAGAAATAGTGCCATTTCCTTGAGGGAGGAAGGCTGTGGAATTTATGAATCGACAGTATTGGAGGAAAAACTAAGCCTCAATTTGCAGGTAAAACACTGGTCCAATTAACAGGCTTATTGTATTCTGAAAATTCCTAGAAATCTTGGGAGTTTTCTGAAGGAGGACAAATGCATTGTTAACCTTGCATAACTTTGATTGTGTCCTGAATCTGCAGTTTTCTTAAAAGTACACTTTTAAAATTACAATTTTCTTTGTCTCCTTTCTACCCATCTTTGTTTCTTTTATCTTACCTCAAGAGGATCTTAACGAAAGAAAAGAAGAAAGACTTATTTAGTTTAATAAGGCTCAAGAGTTCTACTAGCAGAAGGTTAATTTTGCTATTAAGTTTTTATTTCTTTATTTTTCTGTTATTATTGTTCCAACTTTAGTTTTTCACACTCAGAAAACTGTCCAAAAATTTTTAAAATAGTACAAATAATTCTTCCCTGTCCTTCACCTTCACATAGGCAAATAGTTTGCCTGTTATGTTGGCTTTCTATTTCTGCCTCTCTCTCTCTTTCTCCCTCTCTCTCTCTGATAGATAGATGATAGATAGATAGATAGATACATAGATACATAGATAAATAGATACATAGACAGATGATAGATAGATAGATGTATTGACAGATATAGATTCATGCACATTTGTCTCTGAACTATTTGTAAGTTACAGGGAACGTTCCTCAGTTCTCTTAAAGATTTCACATCACAACTATGTGGTTTGCCAGAACAGAAATATCTTCTTAAATAATCACAGTGTAATTATCAACATCAGGATATTTAACACCGATACTGTGGTATCATCTAAACTTCATTCTTATTCAAATTACTCCATTGTTCCAGTAATCTTTGTAGCGACTATTTTTCCTATCCAGAATCCAATCTTAGATCAGATTTTGCATTCAATTTTCATATTTCTTAGGCTTCTGTTTTTGAAAAGTTCTTAAGAATTTGTTTCATAACATTGACATTTTAAAGAGCTAAGACTGCTTTTTGTACAATATCCTTCAAATTCGGACTGTCTGACATTCCCTTCTTCCTTGATTTAGTTTATAGACCGTTCATTTTTGGCAGAAATATTACAGAGGCAATGTTGTATTTTTATCAGTACGTCATGTGAGGAGGCACAAGGAGTTTGTGTCTCATTAGCAGTGATGTTGACTTGATCACATGAATACAGTAATGTCTATGTGCCTACATGGTATGGTTATTATATTTGTTGTTAATATGTAAGTTGAGAGAGATACTTTGAAGTAGTTCAAATATCTTTTTCTATCGCACATTTTCACTCACCAGTTTTAGCATCCATTCATGGTTGTTACTTGAATTATAATTTCTGAAAAATACTGAATTTTTCTGTAACATTCTTTCATTCTTTCCTTTATCATTATGAACTGATATATTATTTTATTCAATGGGTTATGATCCATCAGTGTTGTCACTTTTATTATTATTAATATCTAATTGTCCTAGATTTTGTCTTTAAATACTCATTGAAGAAAGCTTCTGTTTCCTTTTAACATTTCCTTATTATTTGTTGAGAATTTTTGTACACCATGGCAGAAAAGAATTTTCCAGGTGTGTTTTTCTTTGACTCAACCCCAGAACTAAACTCTCTTTAGGAATCCTCTGTAAAAAGTTTTGATTGTATTTCAGTTATGTAGACTTCTTCCAATAGTGCTTCTTTTCCTTCTACCCCTGACCAGTTGGTAATCCCACATTCTTCCTCTCTGTAGCCAAGGTTAATATTTTGCCCGCTCTCGTGATAGTTACTCTTTTACTCTAGTGAAGGTTGGTGCTGGGGGAGAAGAGAACAGAAGTTATTTTTGTGTATAATTTCATTAGCATTTTATGTGCCTACCAGGTCAGATGGATTGTAGTTATCTTTCTTTTTAAATTTCATGTTTGAAGTTATTGCACAGTTTAGAAAATGGCATTTTCCTTAGGAATTACAGGGAGGGTAGATGATATAGAAAGGCAAGAAATTTAATTTATAGTACTAACTCTAGATCTTTGGTAACCCATTTGGGATCTCCGATCCTGTTTTCTCAGCTTTAAAATGAAATTGGCTTCTCTTTCTCAATGAACTTAGAAAAATTATTTTCATAAGAAATTATTTTAATCTGTGAAATAATATTTCTTTGCTTAGACTTTATTTACTTCTGACCCTTAAGAAATATCAGCAACTCATACTGGAAAATAACTAAAAATATCATTATATCAATAAACTATACTATAGTGACAAATTAAGTACTAAAGTACTTATAGTTGTTGAAGCACAGAAGCAAGTTTGAGGAACTGTTCTTTTCCTCATAAATATACTTTTAAAATTAAGCGGACAAATTATCATTGTCAGTTTTTTTATTTGTTTCAATAGGCTTATTATAAAGTAATTTGTCGTAACGCTGACATTTCATTACTTTAGATATGAGGAGGGTTTAGTAATTGTTTACATTGTACTTTTCACATAATAGAGGCTTATAACTGTTGAATGCATTGAATGAAAGAAGAAATCATATCGTCATGAAAGTATCACAATATTTCCCCCAAGTGAGAGCCTATTTATAATACTAAGTCCAAATAATTTGAGATTTGAGACTGAGAGACTGGATGTGCGAAGGAACAAGCACCAGATCGTAGATAAAAGGAGAACCCTGACCCACAACCCCTGTAGCAACCAGTTTAGAAAGTCCAATTCAGTCTCTGCAGCAGTCAGCCCTGAAAGGTCAGAGCTTGGGCACTATCCGTCACTTCCCTTAAATTTTGACCCCTATTACCACTTAGGACCAATCAGAGAAAGCTAAATTTGCTTCATAACCTGTTTTATGGGATGCCCCACTTCTTGGCTGCCCAGCTCTGTCTTTAGCCTCCCAGACCAACAACCTCCACTCAGGACATACATGAAGCCCTCCCTTTATGCTGCTCTACAACTCTGCACTGCCCTGCCTGCCTCTGAGGCTCTGCTGAGTAACAGTGACGGTGGCTGACTCCCTTGCTTTAGCAAGCTTTGAACAAATATCATTCTTTGTTTTCATTTGGTTGATCTTCATTTATTTTCACATGACTATTTTTTGACAGTTTACTTGGTAGCTTCGTACATGACCTACATTAAAAATGTCTGCAAGAAATTCAAGTTCAAAATTATATTGTCAAGTTCTTTTTATCTTATCTTTTATTGTACTTGCTAATGAAAGGTTTGCTGAACAACCGCCTTGTTTAAAAATATAATTATGAGTAAATACAGGAAAACAATTCACCTTCTCTGGTCACTTAAAATCCACACTATGCTTTCCTCTGAAAACGAAATATTTTTCCTGAAACACTTGTACAAGAGTCAGAGTCAGAGTATGTTGATACAATCAATCAAACATGAAGTAACAATTTCTTTTTTCTGTATCCTTGAAAACTAGCTGTGTTCTAAAGTTATATAACATATCTTGACTAATTTGGTGCGTTTTGAAAGATGGTTGACCAATTAAATGGATAAAAATTCAGATTTGAAATTATCTTTGGACTCAAGTATTGAGTCCATGAAGCTAGCTTTCTTTCGTAGAGACTTAGATTTGCTGAAACATGAGTGGTCATAGTAGTTACAAACAAATATTATCCTTTAGCTAGTGAGATCTGTCTGCTGGAAAACAAAAGACAAATCAACCCATGGTTCAAAGTTTTTATATGTGTGTGATGCTGGACATCCGTATCAGGACCTTATGCATGCCCGGCAAGGGCTCTGACACTGTAATATACGCCCAACCCAACGCAGTTTCTATCAAATGTAACATTTCATGACTCCACCTGAATAGAGTTGTCGGCAATTAGGAAGTTTTCATCAAGTCCATTATTCCTGTTCACTTTTCCAATACTACTTATTGCCATATCCCATCTACTTACATCAGTACAATTTTTTTTAAATAAAGTGAGTTTAGCATCCACCTGACTAAACATTACAGTATCCGAGTTGGACTCAGTGTCAGCTTTCTCTTTCCAGGTCTATAGGACTTATAATGTCACACAGCATTCTTACAATTGTGTCAAATAATTCTTGGCCCATCGTCAGGGACAATGTCATGGTTTGGTTTTGGAACTTCCATGGAACATTTTAGCACTCTCTCCTTGTGTATATATTGAGTTAAATGAAAATCTGTTGAATTCTTTTCATTTAACTCTGGTTTATATTTCTCTGTGCTCCACAGTGCTTAGGGTGATTATTGACGCAGGACAGGTACTCACTGAAGTGTCTTTTGACTACTTAATATTTAATGCCACACTCTTAGTCACAACCTCAGGACTGATAAAATTGGATAAATAAAAGGTAACATAAAGTGATGCTTGTAATAAGTGTGTAGGTTTATATTTATTCATACATATATAGTTTTTACATTCTAAGTCTCAGTTCATAATCTTTACTCTTTATTTTCCTTGGTAAGACAAAAGAGGAGGAACCTGTTGAATAAACTGAGAACCTGTCAGTTGAGCCTAGAAACTCACTTCACAATGCATCCTTTTTTTCTTTTGCTGAATTAACACTGTCCTTTAGAGCTACTCCTTAGAGGCATCATCAATGACTTATATATTGTTAATAATAGTTACATTTTCATGGAAGATCATTAGAAAAGATCGCACACATTTATATTAATTTATTCCATGTTCTTCCCTTTTGAAAGGGGAAGTATGTGTTTCTTTGCAGGTTTTAGCATTATCTTTTTTTCTCAATGTGACAGATTCTTCCTTTAAAAATATTTTATTGGGGTGGGTTGGGGAGGATTTATCACAAGGAGCCAAAGAATATCATATGACTAACGTGCACCAATCACTGTACTTGCTTATCTAACTGAATTATCATGACAACCTTGGGAAATGGGATGTAACAACTACATTTTAAAGTTAGAATTGGATGAGCAGAGGACCTTTAAAGTTGAAAATTGATATTCACAGCTAACCTAAATGAATGGAGTGCTGTTTTTTATTCTTAGATTGCACTACATCCTTTAATTAAGAGGATTGTCAATTGCTATAACTATATTTATGTCTAAATAAATGTTATGTACATGAAGACTTAAAAATAAAAGAATTATACAGAATTTCACAATTCTGGGTTTTAATGTTCAATTCAAACAAGTGTCTCTTCCTAAATTTCTCAGGCCTAGTGAAGAAAACACCATAAAGCCACGTACCTACTTTTCCTGGCAGGCTCTGTAATTCCTTCTTCAGTGATAAGTAACTCAGATTTTAAGTGCATCACACAGATCCTTATGGCGCACAGTCACCCCCTAAAAAGTTAAGCTTTTAAATAAGTTTTACGGCAAATAGAATGAGAAGCATGACAGGATATAACTTCTCTAATATAGTAAGCACAGTTTCTCACTGTCTCTCTAGCAGGGCACTGAAAAGGATTTTAACATTAAGTGGGCCACTACAGAAAAACTCAAAGATATACTGCCTGTGCGTACTGGAATATGAAAGAAACATAGTTTAGAAGCTAACTGGCTTACTTATGCAGGGTTGACTTTCAAATGTAAAAGATCCCAAATCATAAATGATTAAGAAAGGATAAAATGAAAACTTTTAGATTCTAATTAAAATTTTAAATTATTTCAGTGTTAAGTGTTGCTGTTTCAGTATTCATTATTATATACTTTATTTTACCTTTTGACTGATCTCCTTATAACAAAAAGTAAAAGCAAATATCATACATTAATTTATTTGCTTTCCATGTGGGGAAGTATCCAAACAGCAAAGTAAATAAATTATGGCTCCTTCCTTACAGGACCTGGTAGTTACTACAAGCAAATAGGCTTCCTATGTGGAACATATCAAATAATGATTTGGAAAAAAAATCGCTACAGAAATCCAGAGTCAGGGGCTGGGGATTTAGCTCAGTGATTAGAGTGCTTGCCTTGCAAGCACAAGGGCCTGAGTTCGATCCCCGGCACCACAAAAAAAAAAAAAAAAAAAGAAATCCAGAGTCAGGAGAGCATAATGTTAACAAGAAGGTGGTAAAGGGTTTGATGGTGTTATCACAAGCGAAATACAATAGGCTGGTTACGATTATAACCACTTCAATCAAAAAGACCTAACAATATCTGACCTTTGAGTCTATTGTGTTTCGGTTGTCAAGTTCCTCAAGTTATACAACGTTCACTTTGCCCATGTACAATGAGGATTCTAATAGTAATTATCTAATAATGTTTTGAGGAAGATGAAATAAAATAATGCATTAGAAACACTTTATGCATGGCACATAGTAAGCTTTCAATGGGAATTATCTATTAGTGATATTTTAATTATTGAGGGAATATAACTTTAAATTGATTTTGAAATTGTCATTAGATTTATACTAGATTTACATTAGACTGAATTAGAAAAAGGTCAAGTAACCAGGGTCCCTAAATAATTAAAACTAGTGTTTATAAAGAACACTAAATATGAAAGGTGACTTGCCATAATACCTTACGTTGATATGGCATTTTAAATTTTGCAAAATAATTTTATTGATAAAATGACATTGCATTCTTTCAAAAATTTTGTAAAAAAACAGCTATGACCTTCAGTTTTGAATTTGGGGAAGTGACTCTCCAGGATGCCAAGTACTCTTCAGTCATCAAGAATATGAATTCATGTTCATGTTCAGCAGTCTTTCAACAGAACTATAGTTTGTCCGATGAACAAGTGGAGGTTGGCGTTTGGAGAAAAATGTGAGTAAGTACCTTAAGGTTTTGGTTGCCTTTGCAGAGTTAAACTGATTTGGCAAGTGGAGAGGTGAGTGGTAACAAGGAACCTGGCTTTAAACTTTGATCATAGGAAAACTTTGAGAGCAGGGTCCTACTCTATGATCGTTACTAAAGGGTCTCCAAAGTGGGAGCTCAGAAATGTTTGTTGAGTAAAAGGGTGTTTAATGCCAGAGAAACTGATAGCAGGCTATTAAAATGATCTCATCTGAACTGGACAGGAGACTACCATTGGGAGCAAAGACAGATGAAATGTTATTGAAAATGTATATGATTTATAGCAGAAAAACAAGACAAGGAGGATGCAACAGTTATTAGATGATAAATAGTAACTGAATAATCTTACAGGTGGTTGTTCTCCCTTTCGTATTACCAGCAACTCACTGATACTCAGGAACCCATTCGTTCCTGCTTGTCCTTTCCCTCCATTAATGGAAGTGGCTTAAATGGTCCAAGGTGGATGGATAAAGAACCCAGACTCAGGAACATAGATGGAGAGTCACTAAAAGGGAAGGGACATCCCTGCTGTTTAGCATAGAAAGAGAGGTGGGCCTAATTCATTAGAGACAAGAGAGCTTGAAGGTAGCTGGCCTCATAGGGGATCACTTTCTTCGTTCTCATATGGCTCCCAAAGGCAAGTACAAATGCCACCCATTTAACCGGAGGTCTGGTTGCCAGCAAACTGTGGCTCAGGTCTAGCCTCCTTCGTGGGGATTCATCCAACTCTTCTTAAATCTCCCTCCCACTTCCTCTTTCCTTCTGACTAACTCCTGCAAGGACACCTTCAAAAACTTCTCTAATCTGGGAGGAAATTTGGATTCTCATTCATCATGATTTCTATTATTTCAGGTCATCTGTAACAGTCTGAATTAAATGTATTCTTTAGGAGTTCTCATTAAAAATTTTCTGAAAGGAGAATGCTTTCAAATGGAAAAAAGGTCAGACATGATTATATAGGGAATATTGAAATGTTTTCCACAAATGTTGGGAAAATATATAATCATAGGAGCTACTGCAATTAAAATTATGTAGCACAATCGTCTTTTTCTGTGTGTAAAGGGGTTACTTATTTGAAAATAAAACAGATATCAAGCATTTCCCCATGCTTGCTTTATATAACACTGAGGTTTTAAATAATACATCACTTTATTTAAAATCTATTTACATGGTAATTGCCACTGTATAATGTATGAAAGATCACTTCACTGAGTTTAAATCTGGTTTGCAATGTGAGCTTGACATATATTTTATTATTTTGTAAAAAGCCTCTTAAATTACCCTTTGTGTATTTCTAAAATACAAGTTGCTATTTTTAGAAAAATAATCATGAACTCTAGCTGTTGCTAACCTGTTTTGTGATCTTTTGCTTTCTAGATTCTGTTGCCTTTCTAAAATGCCATTCCACTTCTTTAAAAAAGTAGGCAGCAACGGGAGATTTAAATACCACCTAAGAGAATGTTATATTTTAAATCCTATTTTGAATTTCTTACATGATAAAGCAGACTTCGAAAATTCCTGCTTTGAACATTTTATTATAAATGAAGAAAAACAATTGCTCTGAATTTTTTTTAAATATCATTAATTATTTCCTCTTTACTGGGCTCTGGGCAATCCCAGAAGTAGCAATTATTGATGGATGTTCAAGGCCTCAGTGTGTTTATTAATTCCCTAAAGTTGCTCTCTTTTCTTTGCCCTACCCTCTAGTCTTGGTCCCCTCGAGATGTCAGTGCTCTTTAGTATAGGTATCATTTTCATTTGTCTGTTACTATCACTAGGGCTGGATATCACAGGTCTTATCACCTTTAAGAGACCTGGCACATAATAAGCACTAAATTAATATATGTCCAATAATTCCATTATAGTGATTGACAGAAAGAGAGTGTCTTACCTTGAAACATTAAGGGTAGAACTGAGAAATGTTTATTGTGGGGAGGACGTAATGGTGCAATCAGCTCAACCCATGACAGCATCAATTCTCTGTGAGGATTTCCAGGTCGCCTCATCGCACTCCAAAAAATGCAACTCAAAGACTTTGTTCAATTTCTGTCTTCACTCGCATCTTAGATAATCTCATCCAGTTCTCCCACTTAAATACCAGCTACATGCAGATGCATTCCAAATTTATATCTTTTCCAAGAGCGTTCTGTGAACCTCAATTTCATATGGCCAACAGTCTTCCTAGCATTTTCACTTGGATAACTAAAAGGCTTCAAAGTGAAATTCATGACACAGTGAGAAAGATACAAATATAAAAGCTATAATCTTAATTGAAAATTTAACAGCTATAGAAAATTAAAAGATGGATTCCATCGAAATTGAATAAGCATTTTCTGGTGAAAGTAAAGTTATAGGATTAAATGAATATATCAATTGGATTGTGTGCATGTAATTAAGAAAATAAATTTACAAGTATTTAAAAATAAGAGTTCTTGTTGGCCCATATAACTAGAAATACGAAAGGTATGTGGATTTAGGGCAGAAAACAATAGAGAGCTCCCTCTCTCTCTCTCTCTTTCTCTCTCTCTCTCTCTCTCTGCTTCCTTCATTACAGCAAGATGACTACAGCAGCCACTAGAGTAATGTGATTCCATGTTCATATTCTCTAAGGGGGACAGAGAGATTGGCTTTCCATGCGTCTCTCTCAATATTGAGAAAGTTTCTTTCCAATAGTACTTCAACAAGGCTTTTTTCCTTGCCATTAATTCGTACTAGCTTCATCCATCTCACATCTAAATTTTGGGGGATATCAGCCTATCATATGGGGGATATGAGTTCCTATTGTAGCTCATTCTTCACTGAATAAATGAGTGAATATTTGCAACTTCATTCCCACAGGTGAGTTTACATTTGTCTAATCCAGTTGAGCAACATCCAATTCTCTGCCAGTGAGTTGATTCTGAGAGCCAGCCTTAAAGTAATTAAGGTGTGACATTATCGTAAAGACTAGAGACACAGTTCATTATTACAAATGAAAGAATTTATAGTCTGTGCTTTGCAGAGAGTGAACAAGGTTTGGAAATGACCAGGTAGAAGTGAATAGGAAACAGAACATCCAATTGGCAATTGTAAGTCATTTTGTGAGCCAAAAGCACGTTCTCTAGTGGATAGAACTGACCTCACCAGGAATGCACTGCAAAGAGGCTTGTTGGGAAATTATGTCAGAGTCGAGTATTGATACAGGTTTTTCTGGGCCCTAGAGACTAAATGACTTAGTGTGTGTTCTATCAAGAAGATAATTACAAAGTATGTACACCATATTAGGTAAAAGTCTTTAGAAGGAGCCCTTGAAAGTGATTGCCTCTAAAGCACAAGCTTTAAACTTCTAAGCGAATGCATCTCTGATGCCAGCACTGCTAAAAACCTTAATTTCCACCCTGCCAACTCTGAACTTCCAACCACCTGAGTCTATAAATTCCTTATTATTACATACCTGTGAAATAACCCTAACCAATGCAGAGATATGCATGTGATCCGTGTTCAGGGATGATTCTTACCCATTGTTTCTCTTTTGGGGATCATTGTATTAAGGGACTAAGCCAAGCACAGAGAGACAAGTACTGCATGAACTCACTCATGTGGACTCTAAAAGAGTTGATTTCATAGTTGTTGAGAATAGAATTGTGGTTACCAGCCGCTAGGAGAGTAGTTGGGAAGGGATGAAATGAGGTTAAACAATGGGCACAGAGTTACAGTTAGGAGCCCCTAGGGTGACTGTAGATAACAGCAATGTGCTGTATGTTTCAAAAAGCTACAAGAAATTATTTTGAAGAATAAATCATAAATGATTTATCATAAAGAAATGAGAAATATTTGAGGACCAGATATATTTACCCTGATTTAAACATTATACAATATACAAATGTATTGAAATATTGCATAGTATCCCATTAATAAGTGCAATTTTTATATTTTAAAGTATTAGTTAAAAATAAAATTAATTTTTTCACACATACGGGAAAGAACCAGATTGTGCTCAATATTTTAGATCATGATAATTATGACAATATTTTCCAAAGGTAACTACAGCAATATTTCCTATCCCACTCCTCTTCTGCAATGAGACATTGCTATATGGAGTCATTGAAATATGGAGTCAATTTCAAAGCCCTTATGAATGGGGCACTTCCCTGGAGGGGTCTGACGTGGTGACATTGTACCTGTTCTAAGTGAATCCTTTCACTTTTCTTTCTTTTTGAAGGGCAGCAAACATTTACAATGCAGACTTCTCTGTGAATTTGGTACTTGACTCATTTTAACAGGAAAATTTTGTACTAGTACTCATCATTTGTTTGGTACTTTATGAGCAAAGCAGAACTTGGCAGTGTCCATCGCCTCCTGATTTGCTACTCTTTCCAGCCAGAGCAATTTGTTTGGTACTTGATGTTCTTGGTACCCATCATGCCTCCTGGCACCAAATAACAACAAGTATCAAAGTACCACTGTACATGTTATCCTTATCTGTAAGCCTTGTGCTAATTCCTTTTCCATTTTTCCCTTTCATTTCAGTCTTTGTTATAATTTCAAAATTTTATTTATGAAATATCAAAGCATTCACATAACAAAAATAATATTTAAGAAACAAACCTCCAGGCATCTATATATTTTAAATGTGATTCCAAGAAATAGCCTGGATGTTTCTATATTAATTGCCTCCAAAGAGATAATGGTGGCGTGGTGGCGCACACCTGTAATCCCAGCACTCAGGAGGCTGAGGCAGGAGGATCACCAGACGTTTGAGACCAGCCTGGGCTACATAGTGAGTTCAAGCCCAGCCTGAACTACATAGCGAGACCCTGTCTCAAAAAACCAAAAAAAAAAAAAAAAAAAAAAAAAAAAAAAAAAAAAAAATAAAAGAGAGAGAGATAATATAATAGATTCTTGCACCTTTAGGAATCATGATTATTAATGTTACTTTGATGGTGTTTGTGCAGGTTGAAAAAATCGTCTTCTTTTTATTTCATTCTATATTCACTATCCTATTGAATTTATCATTTGGCTGAAATATATACCTATGAAAAATACTAAATTGATTTTTGAATGATATTTCTTGCCCTATCATGTTGGATGGTGCTTTAGACCTTTTAAATTATTTTGATATAGGTACCATCTTTGATCTTCTTAGCAGTTCTAGATATAACTTAGTAAATATTTTTATACCGAAATTACCAACAAAGGTATTGAATGCTCAGGGAAGTTTACTACTCTGTCCAAAAACATGAAGTTAATAAGTACTGAGACTGACGTTCAAGAGGCTGGGGATTTTCTCTGTTTCTGGACCAAACGAATGTATTCTCAGTGCCGAAAATAGTACTTAACCTAGAGTAGGTATTTAATAAATGTTTTCTGAATGGGACCAAATTGAGTTAGCACTGTTATAATTTAGAATACAAAATAAGTAAGGGAACGGTTGAAGATAATAAGATCTGGGCATAATTCCTGGCATTACCATGAATTTATTCCATACTTTAGGAAAAGTTATTTATTTTTTTTAATTCTTTTGGTCCTCATTAACTTTCTGTGTATCCTCATACATATGGCAAACAATGACACTGTTAGACAATGACATTAAATAAAAGCTAAATTTCTTTTCCTTCATAAATGATCACTTTCATTACACACAAAAACTTTTTTATATTTAAGAAGTTCAAGTTAGAAAAGCACAAGCTGACGTGTACGAGAATGGTACACATTACTGTTTTAATAATAACAAAAATTATCCGACAAATAATAAAGCAGAATTATGAGATACATTAGAGATAAAGTTATGAAAATCTTCCTCTGCAGCAGGATGATGATAATGTGGACTCTCTCTGTATCTATAATTTAACTTCGACATTGGTGATATTAAACCTGAACAACAGCAAATAATACTTTTTAAAGGTTGTGTCAATCATATTCATGAACTAAAATGAAATACACAGTCCAAGACATTCAGAGTTACCTTGTTCGCAATGTTCCATCTGTATTTTCATTTGGGGGTTGAAGCTCTTATTTCTGAATTAATTCCTAAATTTTCTTTCTGGGTTGATATTCACCACTCTGTGGATATAAAAGAGGTGTGATGGGATTGTCTACAAGAATGCTGAAAGTATAGCTTTTTATAGATGAGTAATTTGAAGCAGAAAGAAGCAAAATGACTTACTTGCCTGAGATAAAACAATGACTCAGGTTCCTAGCAGGAATAGAACACGAGCTCTGGATTTAAGGCTGTTCAATTTTACTCAGAGAAATTATTCTTTATCCTGTACTTCCTTTAGTAATGTGCAATATACATTGACACTTCAGACAATTTAGTTTTTGAGCTTGTTCCTCTTCTACACATATTTCATTGCCTAATTATCATGTAAAGCTTGCTCTTCAAGACTCTACCCGTATTTACTTATATGTTAAAGCTGCTAATTTCCTAAATTTTTCTTGTCGTATAAAGGATTTTTTTCAGTGTATTTTTGCTGCTATGATCACTGTTCTGTGTCAGTCTTACGATCTCATACGTAAGGGGACATAAACAAGGACCATAAATGCATAAAAGAAGACTTTACATTTTTTCCCCCATCTTACAAATATAAGTTCTATTTGTATTAGTGGGGCTATTGATATTGTTTTCCATCTACCTTTACATTATCACAAAATGATAATTCTAGATTTGGAGTTCACAAAATGGTGCTTCAAGTTACATCCCTGCCATTTACGAAGCTTTTAAAAACTTCTATTTTGTGGAACACAAATATACATAATTAAGATTCATCAGAAACAATACTATTGCGTTAGAGAAACTCCAAACAGAAAACATAGTCTTTATTTACATTTATCACTATGTTATCACACTGTGTTCCAAAAAACTGTTTTAAAAATCATCCACTATATTTTTTATATGTGAAAGAGAAAATACACAATATGAGCCAAAAAGCTATAAAGTCTCAAGTGTAGGGAATGACCAAGATGTAGCCTAATACCTATTTTACAATATTCGTATGATGATTAAATGAGGTCAATTTTAAAATCATCCAGTACAGAGCATGGGACATGTGATAGCCTCTAATTAAGTAGTAGTAGCTTCTTCTTTTCCACTTTTCTGCTCTTGCTCAGAAAGGTTATTAAGTTTACTTTTCCTTATTAAAAAATCAATGTATGTTCACTGTACAAGAAAAATTTTGGAAAATACAGAGAAGCCCAAAGAAAAAAAAATAAAACATGAGTACTCATATTAACTGAAGATAAAAACTTGTAATAATTTTGGATATCTTTTCAATCTTTTATGCATATATAAATATTATTTCAGATTTTTGCAATATTAATATTATTTCTCAGTTCTAATTTATACAGTGGAAATTTTAAAGGGTCAAGAGTTAGATTAAGATTAAACCTCATAACAGAAATAGTAGGTAAAAGGAGACAAAAAAGTAGTTCAAGAAAGAACTTTGTCCTAGAATTTTATATTCACTAAAGTATATACAACAACGAAGTGTTAAAAAAAATCTTAGGAATAAAATGCCTCATTATACATACTACTCAGAAAAACTATTTCAAAGCACTCTAGGCGGAAGCATTTTAGTCGGAAAAAAAAGATCAGTAAAATTTAAGTGATCAATTTAGTAGGGTGTTTGCTGTCTATGAATAATGATTTAAAAATTGAATTCCTCAAACAACTGAGAAAAAGAAAAAACTAACTCTAATTTTGGCCAGATGATCACTACTACTAAAAAATAGTTGAGACTGCCAAACAGCACTTGTTTCCGTGGATCATATCCATAGATATTTATCATAGAAATATTTATCATAGAAATTTGAACAGAAATGTTACAAATCTTTGCTAAAAATTGTACTAATTGATGTGCACAGCACCTGCCCACACACGCACACACACACACACACACACACACACACACACACACACACAAGCAAGCTGACCTGCTCCCTACACATAAACAAGCAGGCCTGCATGACATAGCACCCCTCTCCTGATGCCAACGAGCAAGCTTGTACCAGACGTGCCGTGTGCCTCAGTCCCTGGCACAAGAATGAGACCATCCACAGAGTCCTAGCAGGCTCTACATTTTGCTTCTCCTTGGCATGGGGCAGCAAATGTGAGGACTAAGCAACTGACCTGATCCTGGATGAGGACGGCATCAGGAGCAAGAGGGAGCAACCAGACTCCAGAACTCTTGACATTAAGCCCAACAGTGTAGTTGAATCCCCTCCCCGTGGCCTACATCCAGCAGAGACCAGAGGGCCCGTTGTGTTTCCTATCTACCAACTAAGCGAGAACTTCCCTTAGCCGGAATGGTAACCACAGACTGAGGTTAAGGGAGGCTCCTCCCGTGCAGAGAGTGCACCTCTAAAACCCGCAGACCCTAAAGCCAGGCACAGAAGAGTGACCCTGGCTGGATCCCAAGACCGTTGATCTTGGAAAGAAACCATTCATTCAAAAACACAGGAATTTTTTCTTTGAAACAGTCTCTTTTTGATTTTTCTTTTTCTTTTTGTATTTATCATTCTTTCATTGGGTTTTGAAGGAGTCTGAGTTCTTCTTCTTTTTCTTCCTCTTTTCCTTTCTTTTCTCTCTTTTTCTCTTTTGACTTTCTTTTTTTTTTTTTTTTTTTTTTTTTTTTTTTTTTTTTTTTTTTTTTTTTTTTTTTTTTTTTTTTTTTTTTTTTTTTTTTTTTTTTTTTTTTTTTTTTT
>PVJO010003152.1:54991-77883 GCA_004026905.1 Hystrix cristata | reverse complement strand
TCTTTTGTTTCCTGTATTTTACTCTCCCTTTTTTTCTTCTTTTTCTTGCTCTTTCTTTCCTGCAGCTGCTCTCTAACACTATTAATTTCCTGTCATTCCTCAATAGACCCTCCATCTTATTTTCCTCTCAGCCTTTTCGCTGATATGGAGCAAGTTTTAGAAGTCTGAGTAGAAGATCGAACCACTGACAGTATGCCCTCAAACCAATGCTTAACCGCGAATACGACCCGAACTCCTTCTAATTCTGTGAAGGCTGAAAGAATGAAGAAACTGCAGAAGAAATATTCCAGCACCCAGATGTTGGTTCATAAAGTTTAAAAAAGAAACCATGTCTATAATTTAATGTTCACCTTGAAGCAGCAAGTGCTGATATAGAAGCCACAGCAAGTTATCCAGAAGATCTAGCTAAGAAAAATGATGAAATTGGCTACATTACACAAAGATTTTCAGTGTAGATGACACAGCCTTATACTGGAAGAAGATGCCCTCCAGGACTTCATAGCTAGGGAGGAGAAATCAGTGCCAGGCTCCAAAGCCCCACAGAACAGGCCAACACTCTCATTAGGGGCTAATGTACCTGATGTCTGAGGAATGACAGCAAGCCACATTTACCATTTTGAAAATGCTAGCATGCTCAGGGACTACACCAAATCTACTCTGCCTGTGCATTATAGATGGAACAAGAAAACCCGGATGACAGTACATCTGTTTACAACACGGATTACCAAAGATTTTAAACACACTGTTGAGACATATTGCTCAGAAAAAAAGAATCCTTTTAAAATGTTACTGCTCATTGACAATGCACTGTCACTCGTGAGCACTGATGGAGGTGTAAGGTGGGATTAATGCTGTTTTTATGCCTGCTAACATAACAACCACTCTGTAGCCCATGGATCAAGGGAGAATTTCAACATTCTTCTTGTGTAAGAAAAGCATTTTGTAAGGCTACAGAACTTTGATAATGATTTCTCTAATAGATCTGGGTAAAGAAAACTGTAAACCTTCTAAAAAGTATTCACCATTCTGGGCGTCATAAAGGATATTCATAATTCATGGAAGGAGGCAAAAATGTCAACATTGAAGAGTTTAGAAGAAATTAACTGAAAACCTCCTGACTGATTTTGGGGATGAAGACCGCAGAAGAACTACCTGCAGATGTGTCGTATTAAGCTATTATACAAAATACTACAGTAACAAAAATCACATCTAATAATTGATTAATGAAGCAAATTATACTTGGCCATAATATCTTTTTCTTTTCACACACTGGTTTATTCTGCATATTACTATTTCTTCCAGAATTTTAGCAGTCATAGTCTACATTTTCCACCATTTTTAAGATATTTTGTTAGTGAAATTATACATTTTAAATAAATTTCAGAATTTTTCTAACGAAAGAGATGTATTTAAAAATATCAAAATAAACTATTCTTTATAAACTTGAGTCTCAGTTGTAAAATCAACATTCCTATGTCCTTTTTAATGGTAGATTTTAAGTCATATTACTAATTGTGTTTACAACAATTGGTCTTTCTAAAGTTATTGATGCTATATTTTCTTAATAATCACATAATTCCTCTAAATTTTTCAAGATTGTTGCAATAGAATAGCACTGTTATAAAATTACAGTTATTTTAAGGCTTTGTCTATTTTAATTTTGTTATAATTCCATTCCTAATTTTACATAAAATGACTATTTTTTCTTTTTCCAGATTATAAGACACAATTAATTATTTTGACAAATTCTGCCCTTTTAAATTTCTTTATCATTTTTTGTTGGTTTGTTTAATTTTGGATTTTAATGGTATTTTTATCTATATTAATTTCTTTTTTCTAGTTTCATTTGTCTCATTCGTATTTTTCATTTCTTTACTGTAAGATACTTCTTAATTTTTTCCTTTCCATTTTCTTTCTTATCTTCCAAGGATATACTTCAGGCATTTTTTGATTTGTTTTAATTTTATTGGTACATAAACAACTAATGTTTATACCACAAGTCTTTCTGCAGAAGTCTCATAGATTTTTGATAGGATTTACTCATTTTTTATTCAACAAATAAAGAGTGAGCCTTAAAGGAAGACTCAATAGTGACAAGATTGGGAGGGGAGAACCATTTGGATGCCAAGGACATTTCATTGATAGTTATTAAATTGCACAGAGGAGTTGCCACATTTCTGAATAGAGGAGGAGTCACAATGGAGAGACTCAGAGAAGAAGTCACAGGTAATTGAATGAAGGGGAGGGGCGAACACTCTGTTGCCAAAAAAATCAATTGGGAAGAAGAGACTTGTAGACCAAACAAAACATACACACAGAAGTCTAAAAGAGGCAAAGTAGTCCCACAGAGCCCTGCGTGCCCTCAGTCCATGCCCAGCGCAGGAGGTGCCATTTTGAGAAGTTCCCAAAAAGCTGCTGGCAGGATCCAAGAGGAATGGCAGAATCGAGCCACACAGTATAGACTTGGAGTACATGAACCCCTTATCTCATTGTCCCCTTTCCAAACAAAGGATATTGCACACTGACAATTTTTCACTGGTACACACCAGGGGCTATTAATCAGGGAGCTTCTCCCTCCCGCCACCTGCCCTTTCCTTCTCAGACTCTGAGCAGGTGAACTGCCTGTGTTGGGGGTCATTGGACTCTGAGCACATCAGAGTCAGTGCTGGGAGCCTGCAGTTTATCCCAAGCAAATTGGGACAGTCATCCGGCATACAGAACTGATCCTTGTCCAGTTTGAGCCTACACTCAGCATCTCAGGCTAGCTTGAGCCTACATTGTGCTCTCACTGCCCTGCCCCAATCCTAGACCCACCAGAGTCACTGTCTGATATCTAACACCAGATCCCTGACAGTCAGGGTTTACACAGTGCCCAGGCACCGTGGGCACAGCCAAGTTTTCACTCTGCTTTCAGCCAGAGCCCTGGACACAGTCCCTGCCTAACACAATGACCAGTCTTCTACCTGGTTAAGCACCAAGGGTTAATGGCTGCCCAATCTGCCCAGCACTTCCAGACACCTATGAGACACCACCCAGAGCTCTATACCCTCACTGGACTTGTAAGAATCCATCCACACTAGTCCTGGGCAGGTTTGTTTTCCCTCTTTCCCTCTGAGCACCCTTAGGTCTGAGAGTCAGGTCTGAGAGCCCACAGAAACCACTGCATATTGGGAGCCTGTCCAACAGACAGAGAAATATACATTGGGTAACCAGTGTCAGTCCCCAACCAGAAGGAATCCATCCGCAAGAGGAGCCTCAGAATCAAGGCCCACCAACTTACCTGGTCTGGTTACTCAGTTTGAACAGCTGTCACAAAGAGAAGACTATAGAGAGAGGAATGGAGTGTCTTTATGTCAATCTGATAAAAGTCATCTATGACAAACCAAGAGCCAACATCATATTAAATGGTCAAAAATTGAAAGCTTTCACTCTAAAATCAGGAACAAAACAAGGATGCCCACAATCACCTATTCTATATAGTTCTGGAAACATTAGCCACAGCAATTAGACAAGAGAAAGAAATAAAAAGAATAAGGATAGGAAGATGGCATGATATTCTACATAGAAGATCCCAAAAACTCCACCAAAATACTCTTAGATTTAATAACCAAATTTAGTAGCATGGCAGGATACAAAGTCAACACTCAAAATTAATAGCATTCCTGTACATGAATAACAAACTCACTGGGAGAGAAATCATGGAAACAACACCTTTCACAATAACATCAAGAAAAATGAAATACTTAGGAATCAAACTAGGGAAGGAAAATAAGTACATTGATAAGTACAGAATTTTGAGAAAGGAGATCAAGGAGGATATCAGAAAATAGAAAGATAACCCCTGTTCTTGGATAGACAGGATGTCAATATAGTCAAAATGGCCATTCTTCCAAAATTATTATACAGTTTTAATGCAATCACAATCAAAATTCCAACAGCATTCCTCATAAAACTAGAAAAAGAAATCCTAAAATTCACATGGAATGAGAAGAAACTTAGAATAACAAAAGTAATTCTTGGCAACTAAGGCAGGGCAGGAGGCATTGCAATCCCCAATTTGAAATTGTACTACAAAACTACCACGATAAAAACAGTGTGGTACTGGAAAAAAACAAAACCAAAACATCCAGTCTTGAGGATGGGTGAAACAGAAGAGAAGAGGCAGAAACAAGTCCAAACACACTCAGCCACTTTATCTTTGACAAAGGGGCCAAACAACTTCATTGGAATAAAAATGGGCTCTTTAATACATGGTGCTGGGAAAATTTGCTTTCCACATGCCAAAACTTAGACCTAGACCCATATTTTTTACCATGTGCTAAACTAAAATTGAAATGGATCAAATATCTAAATATTAAGACAGAAACACTTAACCTGCTGGAAGATAGAATAGGTACAATACTTGAAGACACGGGTGTAGGCAATGACATTATGAATAAAACCCCAATCACACAGGAAATACTACAAAGAATTAACAATTAGGATCACATAATATTAAAAAGCTTTTGAGCAGCAAGAGAAACCACCAGCAGAGTGAAGAGACAATTACAGAACAGTAGAAAAATTTTACCAGCTATTCCTCAGGCAAAGGACTACTATCTAGAATATATACAAAAAGTCAAAAAAATAGACCTCCCCAAATTTAAAGACCCAATCCAAAAATGAGCATGTGAAATGAATAGACACTTCTCAGATGAAGAAGTACAAAGAACAAATGAATATATAAAAAGTGTTCAACATCACTGGTCTTTCAAGACATGTAACTTAAAACATCACCGAGATTCCATCTCACTCCAGAAAGAATAGGATCATCAAGGAATCAACCAATGTCATCTGCTGGAAAGGAGTGTGGGGAAAAAGAACCCTTCTTCACTGTTGGTGGGTGTGTGAACTGACTCGACCACTATGGAAGTCAGTATAGAGATTCCTCAAAAAACTAAAACTAGAGGTTCCATTTAACCCAGGTATTTCCCTTGTAGGTATCTTCCTGAAAGAGTTAAAAGCATCATACCACAGTGGTATGTTTATGGAAGCACAATTTCTAATAGCTAAATCTTGGAAATAGCTCATATGCCCATCAATGGATGAATGAGTAAAGAAAACATGGTTTTTATACATAAGGGAGTACTACTCTGCCATAAAGAAGGATAAATTTGAGACATTTTTAAATAAATGGATGCACTTTGAGAACATAATTTTAAGTGAAATAAACCAGACATACATGTTTAAATATCATATTGCATAAAAACCCAAAGGGTAAATAAGGATCAAAACGAAGGATGAATATTGGGAAGTAGAAAAAAAAATGTTCAAATGGGAAGAAAAACAAGGGAGGGGGAGAGAGAAGGGAAGGAAGAAAATAGGAATAACAAAAATTTTTAAATGGAAGGAAAACAATAAAAACAAAGTCTTACAAATGGGGAGGGGAAAAAGAGTTGAAGGGAAGGGAGGCCAATGGAGAAAAATAGTACTGAGATATATTATGTATAGGTCCAAATTCCCTATGATGGAAGTGATTATTAAGTGTGTCAAAAATGTACCAATAAAATTTATTTAAAAAAGAAAAATGAAGTGCACAAAGGTGAAAAGTGTAAAACAACACTGCATGTTCAGGACTTTGAAGTACAGAGAAATTTGGAGCATACAGTATAAAGGCAAGATGAGATTGCTGTACATCTTTGACACAAAATATTCGGCATAAAGCATAAAACATACACCAAAATAGTGGAAATAAACTATTTTCACTTTTACTGTTACCTTAAAATGGTGGTATGATACAGGACAACTGCAAATAAACTACTTTTACATTTACAGTTACCTTAAAATGGTAAGATAGATATTTGAGCTACTTCTGTGATTTGTTTGCATCGACGAGTGTTTGTAATGCCAGGTCCATTCATATCTGTGAAAGTTCACAACTCAGATGTTTGTAAGTCAGGGACTTACTGTATTGTGCTTCTATGATTTTTCATATCGATTAGTGTTTGTTTTATGAAGTTGAGTGTGCCAGTATTTGATGCATATATTTCAATAATTTTTATATCTTCCAGTTGAATTGTTCCCTTAATCAATATGTAGTGACTGCCTTCTCTTCTGGCCGGTCTTGGCTTGAAATCAACTTTCTCGGAAATTAGGGTAGCGACTATTGCTGTTTTCCAGGTTCCTCTTGCATAGAATATTGTTTTCATCCCTTTACTTTCAATCTATGAAATTCTTTTTGAATTTAAGGTATTTCCTGTATACAGCATGTTTTTGGGTCTTGTTTCTTGTCCCTTCTGATAATCCGTGCCTTTTGACTGGTGAATCAAGACCATTCACAATGATCGTTATTACTAATAGGTATTGACTTATCCCTGTCATTGTATTATTTTCTTGCTGCAGATTTCTTCATCTGGTGAATTCATTCTAATGGGCTTTTTGACAGTGTTAGTTTCATCATCTCTTTCTAGGATGTTCTTGAGAATTTTTTTTTAAATACTGGTTTGGAGATAAGAATTTCTTCAGGGGGAGTTGGGGATTTAGGTCAGTGGTAGAGCACTGGTTGAGCAAGTACAAGGCACTGATTTGATCCCCAGCACCACCCCCCCAAAAAAAAAAGAAAAAGAAGGAATTTCTTCAGGTGTTTTTTAAATCATGGAAGTATCTTGTTTCTGAATTAATTTTGAAAGATAATTTGCAGGATGTATCAGTCTGGGTTGGAAATTGCTTTCTTTTAGGGCTCAAAACACTTCACTCCAAGGACTTGTTGACTTGAAAGTTTACATTGTGAAGGCTGCAGGAATTCTGATGAGTTTTCCTTTGAAGATTGTTTCTTCCTTTTCTCTAACAGCCTATAAGCTACTTTTCTTGTGTTGGATTTTTGGACATTGACTATGATGTGTCTTGGAGGAGTTCTTTTCTGATCATGGCTATTTGCGGTTCTATACGACTCATTTATTTATATGGTATATTTTTTTCCATGTTTGGAAAAGTTTTTTTGCTCTGACTTCTATGAACATGGTTCTATGTCCTTTGTGCTATCTTCTGATTTTTCATTAATTCCAGTTAATCTTTTGTTCATCTTTGCATCATCTACCAGCTGATGAACCCATTTTTCATGTTCCCTTGCTGTTTTTAATGTGCCTCTCATTAGCTGATCACTAATCACAGCCCTGTCTTCTGTGTCTGACAGCATATTCCAGTGCTGGCAAACCTCTTAGAGCTTTCATGGTACATACAGCCCGCTGGGGCCTGCATGCTGTAGGTTCCACACCACTGCCCTCTTCTCACATTGGCTGATTCTGATCTTCAACAGAATTTTTAATCTCCTGAATTTCTGTTTCCATCTTTTTTGTGGACTCCAATTCTTTTCTAGGCTGGGCATTCATGGTTTCCATCTCTATTTTTAGTTCTTCTAATCTTTCATTTGTGTCTTCTCTAGACTCGCTGATCATTTATTTTATTAGGATCATTATCTCTTTAATTATATCTGCTTTGAATTTGCCAAACACATTATTGATTTGTTTTGTTACCTCCACTGTTATGTTTCAAATATTTTGGCTATTTGGCTTTTGAGTTCTTCCCTCAATGCCTATGGATTGGCTTTAGGTAAATTGAGAGCTTTTGAAGGAATTTTGTCACTTGTTTTCTCATTTTCCTTTTTTTTTTTTTGTTTGCTTGTTTTACATGCTGATACTCGTGAACTGGTTTTAGTCGGTAGCTTTATAGATAGTTTGGAGATATTTTAGTTAATGTCTACTTTTCAGAAATATCTTCTGGGCATAGCTAGCTATTGGTCTTTGCCTCTATCCCAGGATTCAACCATTTGTCTTTATTTGGGAGGGGAGAATACAAATGACTTGGCCCAGAACCCAGTGCTTTGGGAAAAGGCTGTTTATGACCCCTAGGCAATGCAGATATCGACATACCAATTGATGGCAACATCTATGTTACCCTAACTAAAGTAGTAAAATCAGTAACAATAATAGCATCAAATACAAACTGGATATTGACAAATCCTAAGAACTAATAATATATCATGCTTATCCATTGGAAAAAGATCATAACCATTGTAGAAACTATAAGACAAACCAAATTTTGATATACAGTATATATCTACTTAATAGAACAACTATTCCTCCACTGACAACAGAACAGAGTTTAAGCATAACAAGATATAGTTAAATATCTATAGATTCTCAAAGGTTAAGGGTTATACTAGTAAGGGTAAATTTTTCTGGGTCGGAGATTTAGGTCAGTGGTAGAGTGCTTGCCTAGCAAGGACAAGGCCCTGAGTTTGATCCCCAGCACCATTAATTAATTAATTAATTAATTAGGGTTAGGGTTATTAATTAATTAATTAATTAAATGGATAGAAGTTTCAAGGGAATGAGAGCATTAAAAAAAAGAATTTGAAAAACTAAGTGATGGAAGATGAGAGGAAGGTGATAAAATTGAAATAAAGGATCCTATTAAAGAGCAAAAGAAAATCAGTTACATTAGTTAAAGTAACAGAAAAACCAACAAGGAAAAGGATAAATAATGAAAAATAGAAAATGAACTACAGGAAAAAAAGAAAAAATAATAAGAGAACAAATTGAAAGAGCGATAGCAAGAAAATGAGAGAGAGTGAAAGACCTAATTAAACAAAGTAATAAGAAAAAAGGAGGAAAGAAAAAGGATGATAAAATTCCAAACTCCATCAAAAAATAAAAACAATGGAGGGAAAATTTGCACGATAAGAGAAGAGAAAAAAATCCTATAGATTTTCAAATGAGTGGTCATCCTCCGGAGCCTGCAGTCTTTGGAATCCAGCAAGTCACCACTCTTTATAGCCTGTAGGTTTGTGTGGGGATGGCTTGGTTCAAGAGGTCCCCTGTCAGTAAATCCCAGTCCACGGTAACTCCAAACTGAGACACCTCCTTTCTCACGTTGGTACATAGAGCAGGGACTCAAGCAGACTGCTGGACTCAATGACATCACTTTCAGATCCACATACCTCTGCCAACGAGAGCCCGCCACGCCCCCGAGTGTGTTCTCCCACCCCACAGTGCAGGCCCTGTGTCTTTTCCCTGCCCAAGCTTGAACTTCTTAGGGATGTCTGGGGATCTACATCTAGCCCTTGCCACCTCCTGGTCTGTCTCTGGTGGCTGTCTTTCCCCCAGTCACTGTGATAGAGCAACACATCAGTCCTGTCAGTCCCACACAATCAACCCCTTCCCAAAATATTACCTGATTAAATGCTCTGGCAATATGGTGAATATAGTGGGCACTGTACTCTATCCCACTGTGAAGAAGTCATCCTCAGGGTAAAACACCATGCTGTTTTCTTTTCTTTGTTTTTTGTTTGCTTGTTTAGTTGGCACCAATCTGTGCTTTTCTTTGGGCTAACACTGCTGATTCATCTGTTATTTCTCCCCTTAAACAGCCAACTTTTCCAGGCTAACTTCTTCTCCAGGGCATTGGCCTCTTCCTCTATCAGTTCACTTGTTTGGTATTCTATCAGTTTCCTTGTCTGGCTCTCTGCTTTTGAGGATTATTTGCAACAGTGCAGAATCTCCAGTGTCCCCAGAGAAACTGACTGGACTCCGATCAGCATCTTCTATTCTGAACTCTGGCCTCATCCTCACCCAATATTAGGTCCCCTGGTTGGTTGGCACTTCTGTGGCCCCATGCAGAGGGGAAGCAAAATGCAGAGCCAGCTCCTAGTTGGTGATGGCTGTGACCGAAACGGGATCCACAGGTGTAGAGTCGGTTGGGGACCGGCACGCAGTTCCATGTATTCCACAGGACCACAGGTCTGTGTGTGCTGCAGGGCCACCCGTCTCAGAGTTTGGAAGGTTGGAAGTACAAAATCAAGGTGTCAGCAGGACCAAGGTCCTTCAGAAATCACTGGACGATAGTCCTTCCTCACAGCTTGCTAGTTTGGGGTGGTGTGCTGGCAGTCGTTGGCATTCCTTAGCTTGCAGCTTCATCATTCCAAACTCTGCTTTGCTGTCAGTGGAATTCTGCCTTTGAGTCTGTTTGTGCACTTGTCTCTCTGCTTGTAAGGATGGCAGTTATACTGGATTAAAATCCTGCTCTCCTCTAGTGTTACTGTGTCTTAACCAATTACATCTGCAATGACTCTATTTCTAAATAACATCAGTTCTGAGGTATTAAGGGTTAAAGAATTCAGCATATCCTTTTCTGGGGGAACACAATTCAACCTGTAGCAAAGGCACAATTCAGTATTTAAGCTAATGCAAGGAAATACACTTTCCTTCTTCCAGATTAGAGCTTTCTTTGGGCAATTAATTCAATTCTGATTAAAATCATTAATAATACCTAGGCTACCATATACTTAAGTGCTTCAAGCCAACCTTTATTTATTTATTTTGGTGCCGGGAATGAAACTCAGGGCCTTACTCTTGCTAGAAGAGCATTCTTACCACTGAGCTAAATCCCCAGCCCAAGCCAACCTTTATTTTTGCCATGTTCTTTTAAAATTCTTATTGGTTCCAAAGAAAAATGATTTCTACTCTGATTTACCATTTTACCATGTATGTACTACTCTCATACACGAGTTTTGAGAATAGAACTTCAGAGTTTGAAAATAATCACATCCATAGAGCTTAGCATCCCACATAGTGCTTGAATGTCCACCACAGCAGCTGTTCCTCAGCTGTCTAATTCTTCAGATATTTGTTCCTGAAAACAAAGCTGATTTTTGGCTCCCTATTTAATATAAGGATCAATTTAGGAATTGATTATTGAAGAAATAATTCCAGGAGTACATAGTCTAAATGTTGGAAAACACTATTCTAGCATAGCCTTCAAAATTTTCTGAATCATTTTACCCCATTAAAAATTCATCTTCTTGAACCAAGATGCACCATGTATAGGTACAGAATAAATGTAATGAATGTGACCAATGTATGTAGAATGTACCAATACATGCTCTTGGTTTAAAATAAAAAATAAAAAAAAAAATTTAAAAAAATAAAAATAAAATAAAAATTCATCTTCTTAACAAGATATGTGTATCCAGATATTCCTAAGGAAGGTGGAAAAACTTCAAAGAACCAAAATTCCTACTGAAACAGCACTTCTATACATGTCTATATTTTTATTTTCTCTTATTCCCTCTTCTGACCCAATTTCTCCTCTCTGTTTTATTTTCAGTACTTCCTGGGCCAATGTGAAGTCAGTTGCTGCATATTTGGTGGCTGACTTCTCCAGTTACGCCACAGAAAGGATGTCGTAAATCTCTCCAATATATATTAGTATGGCCTAGAATGTACCACTCTTCTTTCTTTCTCAGATCTAAACCCAGTGACTGAACTAGGCAAAAATGGACCTTCCTCCGTGCTCCCCTTAAAATGCAAGCACTGTAGAATGAGTGTTTGTATTCCTCCAAATTGTATATGTGGAAATCCTAATATTGGAGTTTGTGGTACTGGAGGGGGGGGTGATCAAGATCATAGGGTGGTGCCCCTTGAGTGGGATTAGTACCTTGTAAAAGAAGTCCCTTGCCTGTGAGCAGGCCCTCACCAGACACTGACTCTGCCTTCATCTTGATTGTGAACTTTTTAGTTTCCAGAACTGTAAGGGACAAATTTATGTGCTTTGTAAGCCACCTGGTTCATGGTATTTTATCCTAGAACCCTAAATGGACTAAGGCAACAAGGAAACTGTTTGAATTGATTCCCTGTGTTATGAAATTAACTAAACTGACAAATGTACCTTTGATAAGATAGTGATAATGATATTCCTGATTCCAATGGGCAATATGTGGATATAACCAAGTTCCTCTGGGGATGGTGCTCAGTTAAATAACTAGTATTGATGTTTCAGATGAGGTAAAAAGGGAAATAACTTTGGAGTCAGAGTGTGTGTTGGCATCTTTCCACCTTATCTATTTCCATGTAAGGCCTGCTACAGATCAAGACTGCGAAATTCCAATATTGAAATTCAAGTATGCACTTTCTGAAAAGTAAGTAGAAAATGTCATAGATAAGAATCTTGATAGTTAACATATTGTATAGAATCAGATGGTTATGAGTAGCTTTTTCCTTTGCAAATATTTTCTAAACAAATTAAAATTTTTTATTATTATTTTAAAAAGCTAGTTCCCTTCTGAAAATTGTGCTAAAAAAGTAACCCAGATAAAATAACTCTAATATGAATTCACACAAAATAACCCTTAGTTAATTCCATTGGACAGTTAATACTCTAATTTGTGTGGCCTGATCTTTAATTGTCACCAATGTAGTACAACAGACTTGTTTTTCGTTGTGGCTTGTGGCACCTACAATCACTACTAAAAGTTCTCAAAAACAGCTTTAATATGAAGAATCATTTAAAATTAGTTCATAAATGGCTAATCCAACTTTCACTTCTCATTAGAAATACAGAACTAATGGCAATGTAGGTCAGTATTCTTCTTAGTGAGTTGACAAGTCCTTGAAATGAAATTAAATCTACAATATGATTCAAACTCACTTTGTTCTTTCCTCTTGGCAGAAATTGCTAGAGCATTGGGAATCCAAGAAAACAATATGGGAACAGAAAACTCATGCATCAATTTACCTTTTCTTAGAGTTTTCTTAGGCAGCTATTGTGATTCAAATAAATGAGCATCTGAGACTTCACCATTCAAAGTTAGTCCACAAAGAATGAACTGAGCAGAGCAGAGATTCATTAGTCTCAAAGCTGAGCTGTGGTGACAATTTCTAAGCCCAGTTTTTGAGGTATTAGCTTTGTGACAAAGAATTTTTTATTCTGTTTCATTTCACTTTTCAAGTTCAATAAAAATATAGAATGATGTTTTGGAATGGAGCAATGGGATTTGTACAAGGTAATAAAAGGCACATTTGCCATTGGAATTCCCATATGATTTTTTAGAATCCACTCACACTAAAAAGTAGAATATGATGAAGAATATGGTATCTGTTGAAAACGCATTTATGAAATGCGAGGCCCCTTCAACATGACTGATTCTTATTCATTGGAGAGTCTTTCAACTTGCCTTATGCTGTTCATATTCTTTTCTAGGCAGAAAAAATACGGTTTCTGAGGATGAAGTTATAGTTACCAAGATAAATTTACATTATTTAAAATGCATTATAGAGAAATTTGAAGATATATATTCATCCTGAAATTGTAAGAAGAGAATCTGTAAGATCTACTCTTCCAATGAAATTATCGTGGATTTGGCTTAACATATAGATAAATTGTATCTAAATGAATGGATCTCATATTTTTAGATAAAAATATTGCCTTACAACACTTAATTTTCATAATCAGAAATTGAATTTATTTTTGTATGATGTAAAGTACACTTGATTTTATCATGATTATAGAAATTGTCAAATATCTTAAAAATTTATTTTTTTCCTAGAGAAGCAATATGTTGTTTTCTACCTCTGACTTATCCAGGCTTTGTCTTAGAATAAAGCATACTCATTTACATTGAAAAAATAACTATTGATCTACTATTTACAATAGCAAAAAAAAACTATTGATGTGTATACTCATTATTATACACTGATTTCATTCCTGCATACTTCTCTCCTAAGAATATAAATAAAAACGTACTGAATTTATATTAATATCTATTTATTTATTAAATATTTGAGGAGCACCTACTGTGTGCCAGGCTTTGGACTATATTCTGTGTAATCTGATCTGAACAATGCACAAAAGATCCTTACCTTCATGGAATTTAAATTCTAGCAGTGCCTTGGTTGTACCGATGGGTGAGAATTGGAAAGATAGAAGATAAAAAATGTAAATTAAAGAATCAATCCAGAAAAAGTAGATGATACATGTTTAGAGACAAAAATCAGGATGATGAATCATATAAATTGCTTTGCATAGGAGAACTGGAGAATTAAAATAATAATTAACATTTATGGAACACACACTCAATACTTCTCTGTTTACTTTTCACATTCATTACCTTATTTTAGCAACTTAAAGATGTGAGTATTTTTATACTGCTAGTTTTGCATATGCAGATATGGGTCACAGATTATTTACCTAGTTCTTCCAAGCATGCAGTATTAAGAAATGATTTGAACTTGTGCAGTTTGACATAGAGGCAGTACTATTAAGGCAGTGCTATATTTGAGGAAATTACATTTGGCCACACAGCAGACAGATGAAGCACAAAGTACAGTATGGGAAGGGGCCAACTAGTGGCAGAGGGACTAGAAAGTGTGTAAGTCTCAAGACAAGAAAGAACACGATACATTTGTAGAAGACAAAGTAGTAAGTTTGGAGTATAGTGAGTAACTGAAAATGCCGTATGAAAATTGCTTTAGGAAGCACCCTAGAACAGATCATATAGGACATTGTAAATGGTAGTAGGAAGTTTCTATTTTAAGAACAATGTCAAACAATTAGAGGGCATTAAAACAAATGAGAGACATGATTCAATTTATGCTAAGAAAGGTCTACTAACTGCACAGAATAGACAGAAAGGGATATGAAAACAACGAAACCAACAGACTATTGCAACAGTTAAGGAACAAAATCGAGGAAGCTAGTATGAGGGAAGTGATATTGGAACTGGAAGAAAAGTATACATTTGAGATATATTTTTGATAGGAAGTTGATTATATTTAATTGATTGAACAAGGCTGAGGAAAAGACAGATATCAAATTCCACTTTGAAAACATTCCTTCTGAATTGCTTTACCTCTAAGTGTCAATATCAAATAGGTAGAAGGACAAAGTTCCTGGCTGGTGATATCTATTTGGAACCATCAACACTTAATCAGTATCTAAAGCTATGGCCCTGAATAATTTCTAGAGTTCCTCAATCTTGACTGAAATTTTGGAATAACCTTAGGAAGCTTTTTTAAAAATAAGAGATGTCATGATCTGTCCCAGGCCCATTAAGTTAGAATTTTTGAGGGGATCATCTTGGTGTTGCTATTTTTGAGGAGCTCTCTAAGTGATCGGAAAGAGCAGCTGGGCTTGAGAAACACTGGACTATGAAGATAGCAGAAAGAGGAATGTTCTCTGAGCCATTCCGTCATGCAGAGTAGAGAACTGGTAAAGATAGAAAAGAATGAGGAGTGAAAAATCAAACAAACCTGGCACTGTGGAGGCCAGACGGGAGTGTTTCAAGAAGGCTAGCTCGATTTCAAGCAGGTCAACGGAAATAAAGGCTACTAAGAAGTTGAGTAAGATTAGAAACTTTATATAAAGAAATATGTCAACTGTTAGAAACTTTGATAAACATAGTTTTGATGGGCTGGTAGAATGGTAGGTAGCAAAGTAGAAGTGTTCGAAGCCACTATGCATTTGAAAAATTATGTGCAGAAGAACAAAGGAAAAGAGTGTTGGGAGAAGATATATGGGAGGGAATTCATGTATAAGAAAGGATTAACAAGTATATTTTCAGAAGATGGGATGACCCAGTAGAATTGGAGGACCTGCCCTTAACAAGACAGAAGGGATTTCACTCATCACTCATTTGGAGGTGATTAATCTGGATAAAAGCAGAGGTTACTGTTACCTTGTAAATACTAAAGTCTCTGGGATGTCAGGTAATGAAGAAGATGGTAGAGATACTATCTGATTGCTTTTCTTTTATTCTTGTAGGAGAGAACTTCGGCAGCTGATAATGGGCTAGAGTATGAATTTAGGATATTTAATAGAGAGAAGAATCTCTAACTGGACATTTTTGGAAGTAGGAAAATAAATTTCCTAAGAAAATATATGAGGCTTGACTGCCCTTTCTTGGATGCATGTTATGAATTTGAAGAAGGAATGGTGAACAAAGTAGTGTGGATTTTGTTTCCCAGAAACTTTCAGTTGCTTGGGTAAAAATAATAAGAGTTGAAATCTGCAAAGTGAGAGGAATTAAGTGAGTGAGAGAGTGCAAGCAAGTTCAGAGAATTTTTAAAGAAATTGATTGTAGTAATGAACCATAGAAACTGTGATGGAAAAGGAGAATTGTCTGGATAGGACCTGCCCTTCCTTGTATTCTTTTTGAAGCAGTAATTAATGTTTTGTTTCAGTCAGAGAGAACACAAAGGTTCATATACACAAAAGGTATAAAAACAATAGTTTGTCATTTCTCAGAAAAGGGTTGAAGAAAAAGGTAGCACCAGGTTATGTCCATGATTCATCCAAGTAAGAAATATATGACTCTTGCTAAAAAGAGCTGACTGCTTGAGATCTAAGGAAGTGTAAATAAGTACCATCCTGGGGGTAGTTGATCCAGTAGTAAATACCAGAAGCACCCCAAAATGTCATGCTTACATGATCTGTAACCTTTTCCCCCATCACCTTCTGCTAAGTTTCAACAAAATGCAGTTCCTGCAAATAGAGCTTGCTGATCTGAAACCAAAGAAGGCACTAAGTGAATTTGGATATACTGAAATACAAACATGTAGAATTAGAGTCAATTTTGAGCACATGGACTAAAAATTTTTGATAGTTCTGCAGAGAAAACAAATTTATACTTTAAATTTTTTATAAACATCAATTTTATATCTAATTATATCATGTTCATAGATATTTTAATCTAAGTCTTTACAATGCTTCCTTTTATGTTTTGTTATAAATATTATGAAGGTGTTGGAGATTCAACTCAAGTGGTAGAGTGCTTACCTGGCAGGCACAATGCCCTGAGTTAAATCTCCAGCGCCCCCCAAAAAAATGTTATGAAAAAAATTCCAATAATTCATCACAAGGTACAAAACACGCACACACATGTATATGCATGATACAAAAAAGGGACTCTGAGCACTACAATGGTCCCTGTGGGCAGTCTCGATCTACACCTGTAACTTACCATTATTATTGTTCAACAAGGATATAAAGTCACAGTGATAGCTGTAGAAACACAAGGGTCTTTAAGTTCCTTAGCTAAGATAATCCTTCAAAACCACAGAACCCATGATATCCTCATTTGTTTCTTCTCACCTAGAGTCTGTCAGTTTCCAAATGGTCATTACAGGCAAAGCCAACAATAAACATGCCAGAATCGTTTCACTGGGCTTCATTAGATAGACCCTCTGAGGAGACTGCCAGCTCCTCCAACATGGCTTCTCTTGAGGGCCCCTTAGATTAGCTCTCTAGAGAAAAGCTCTAATGTGGGCTCCCTTTACTGACTCCTTTTAGCAAAAAACAGCTAGATCAACACTTTCACCCATTTTCCCTATGGCAATTAAAGGTACTTCTTAGAGGGGGAGTGTAACAGAATATAATAGAGTAAAACAGGTTGTTTATTTAACCTATAAGCAAGAACAGCCTAAAATAGTTAGCTAGATAAAAAGAAACTAATGGATGCACCAAGTTAAGAGCAAGTTTAAGTAATACAGCTAGTTAAGCTTAAAAATGTAAAAAAGAAAATACACACACATGAAGATTCTTGCCCAAAATATACTAACATAAACATAGAAAGATAAAGACCCTTTTTTCCTCGAAAAACATTCTTATACAGAACACGCTGCATGTGTCCAGACTAGACTTTGAGGAGCATTAGAAATACCAAGTAACCAGTTTTGTTTCAACTTGTTTTCTTCGAAATGAGCAGAATAACTGACTTCTTCTCAAGTTCTGCTTATTCATAGAAAAGCAGGACAAAAAAGATAATTTGCGCTTCCATTCAAAATCCCCTCCTGTTGGCAGTAGCTATTTCTCTTTTCCTTATTTCCAGTTAGTACTCTAACTCCCTTCTTTTGTCTGCAATCTCATTCTTCGACTTTGTGAGATGATGAGCTCAGATTTATACAAAATTAACTGTTTAAAGGGGAGAAAATTTCAGCGGCAAGATGGGTGAGCTTTGTGGATTTGATGTATGACATGGGAAGTGATGGATGTGTCAATTAGTTTGATCGTGGTTATCATTGCTCAATCAATGTATATGAATATGGAATTATTTTCTATGACATGAATATATCCAATCCTGATTTAATAACTGTATGTATACAAAATGGAAATATCAAAAACAAAAATTGAAACTCAAACAATAAAGGAAAAGGAAGGAAGGAGGGAGAAAAGAAGGAATAAAGGAAGGAAGGAAGGCAAACTGCGTCAGCCTGCGCTTTGAGATGCTTAAAGACTTTTGGGTCTGAACACTCTCCATATTACTATAGTTATCCTCACTCTGTTGCAATCACTTTTTTTCAAATAAAGTCTCTTATCACTTAAGTCCGTATTTGTTTTCTATAGGACAACACATTCTCTTTCCTTACCTCAATGACTTCTAATAAAAAACATTTCTAATCACGCGTCCTCCCCTACATTCACATTATTGTGTCACTCCTTTAAAAAAGAACCATAATAAAGGAAAGAACTTGAACAGACAAAAAGAAAGATGTTCTATGCATCAGTGGGAGGCAAATTCCATATATCAAATTAATTTCTTTTGGTAGGAAACTGAAACGAAGTTTAGAGCTAAATTAGTGTCAAGTCCATCTGTTAACTTTGGACACTATGGAGTTGTAACAAGCTCTCTCCCTCTTGGTTCTTGTCCCAAGGAATGAGGCTGACAGATCAGCCAGCAGTGGGATAAAGTACCACTTGAGGATTATTAGAATGAACAAAGAAAAGCCCTCACTAGGTGAGGGGGGCACGGTGGAAGCCAAGGAAGCACCCGACTCTAGAAGCTGATTTACAGCTTTTTAGCATACGAAAAGGCAGAGATTGGGCTGGGGATTTAGTTCAGTGGTTAAAGTGCTTGCCTTGCAGCACAAGGACCTGAGTTCGATCCCCAGCACCAAAAAAAAAAAAAAAAAAAAAAAAAAAAAAAAAAGGCCAAGATATGGGCAGAGGATGTGCAAGAATGCAGGTATGTAGCTGCTGCTGCCTGCCAGGCTTTTTGCTGTCTGTAGATTTTACTAGTCCTTTTTCTCCTGCCCTCCAATTTCCCTGGAGTCTTATCTCGGTTTGTCTTCGGTTAACTCAGGTCTTTGCACTGTGTCCCTTCATCTCCTGGTCTCACCAACCCTAACAGCAGTGATCCTAACTGCTGTGTGGGAATACTGGGGCATCCTTTGCTGGAGCCGCTTTGTGCGAACAGGGAGCCCTGGCACTGCGGCAGTCAAGGTACATCACTGTGACATCTATTTAAGGGCCCTGAGTAGAAATCAGGAGGAGCACCTATCAGCGAGTTTGTCTGCACCACCATTTGCAGCTTTAAAGCTGTCGAACATGAAGAAACAGGTGACCAAGACCTTGAGTATGCGTGATCTGAATTACGTGGTTGTGAGAAGCATTAGTAATGACCCTGTTAGGGGGAGTAATCAGGATGTCTAATTTTAGATCTCTGACCAGGGTCTCTATAAGTCAGATAATTTTTAGTGGATCTTAGAGAGAAGATCCGTTTTCATATTGTATCTTTCTCTATTTTAGACCAACTGGCATAAAAACACCATTTCTCTTTTAGAAATAGACATAGCCTCTCCTGGGCAGTCAGGAGGTTATTTATAAGTCCCATTTTTAAAAGATTTCATTTTATCTAATGAGGATTATTTACCTGAAGACAATACATTGTATTTATAAGCATGCAAGATTTATTGTTGTTGTTGTTGTTGTTGTTGTTGTTTTAGCTGGAAGAAGACAGAGCTCCATGCTTTTGAGGGACAATTTTAGCTAAATAATTAAAAGATTTTTGCAGCTGTCACTGTGACTTTTTAGCCATATACATACATATATCTCTACCTGTCTATATCTATATCATCTACAGCTATATCATCTATATCTATATCTCAAGGACAGTTAAGGCCACTCAGCCTTAACTTTTGGCTCAGTGTACAGAGCCTCTTAGCTCCTCTGTCAATGTCATCAGCCAGGATGAGTCATGTTCTTCCTGGACCATATGATTTCCCTTGGAAGCATGGGAGACATTTTCCTCTTTGGTGACTCAAATGTTGGTAACAGTCACCCTTCTCAGGAGGTCCTGGAATCTTATAGGGAGCTCTCCTCATGTCCTGGGTCCTTGTTGACCATAGAGGGCAAGGGCCAAAATATTGGCTGTCCTCTTAGCCCAGTTATCTTTCTTTTGGCTTGGTCTCTAGGCCTGTTATCGAACATTCAGGATGTGAGTTATACCAACATTGAAGTGGGAGCAGTAAGTTTAAACATCGTAATCTTATCTGGATACCAAACACTTTGAAATATAAAGTACAACCAGAGAACTGATTTTTTTTTCCAATCATGATTGTCTTAGAAGTCAAATTTTTATGGAATGTTAACAAATAACAGTTATAAAGTTTAATAGGGAAATTTTTAAAGGAAGAGCAAATGTACGAGTTTAGCATAATAATTATGCTGACATTATTATGTTAGAGCTGTTGGAATTTTTTTGTCTCTAAAAATATACTTAAATTTTCATTTTAATATAAGATAACATCACAGAGAAGAGCCAGAGATTGTTTAGATGGGATATTTGTTTACTCTCTCTACTTATTATAAAACCAACTTTGCAGGCTTGTATCTTTATTTTTTAACTTGTATTTGGAGACAAATCAACCTTTTAAAATCTTTTAATCTTAAATCTGCCCCACATTTATAAAATAAAACCTAAAGGTACTGTTTTGGGGACAAACATTGAGCTACCCATAATCATCTAAGATGCACTATATATCTTTAAGATCTCGCTTGTGTACATTTGGAAAGAGATAAGAGGAGAAGGAAAAGAAAAAAATGAGAGAAGATATGATGAGATCCTGTGTAGGCCCCAAGGTCAGGCTACATGAGCCACCTGCCTTATCTTGGGAGTAACACTGCATGCACCACAACCAAGGTTGGGTGCAGCCTGTCTTGCTTTTTGTCATGACTAGTCCAGGCACCCTTGTCAGCCATACAGAGCTCTCTTGCTTATATCCAGAACAAATATTCTTGTTCCCTTATCAACAGATCGAGAAGGCAGGAAAAAGGAATTGTACACAACAGTTGGACTTTTACTCAAAAATTTTCCCTGAAGAACTTTATATCTAGGGACTTGTGACATACGCAAGGAACTCATAGATGGTTTAAAAAGTTTGGCAACATCATTTAGCTGCTATAAACCACGTACTGTAAAAACACAATTACATAATTATAAAAAGTTTTATCACCATGAACAACTTTAGTCTGTAAGTCACCAGCATCATAAGATGTTTTTCACCTCTGCATCTTTGAAAGCTTATACACTTGGGAAATACAAATACATTTCATACGCTGTAAGGTTAACAATAATTAGCATTACAGCTATATATTGGATTTTTTATATATATACTTAGTTTTTACACTTAAAACAGATTTTGATTTTTTAAAATAGATTTTCAGAAATTTAAAAAAAATAGATTTTCAGGGTGTAACTACACCGACAAGAATTAAGGAACATCTTTAGAGGTCTTATAAGTATAGAAAACAATGCTGCTGACCAAAAATAGACTTATACCCAATATTCAAGTGTGTGTTGTTTATACAATAACAAAGTATTTGTTTAATCAAAGCCACGAGTTGGAGATCAAGTTTTAAATGGTAGGACCAAATTTAGAAAGATGCCAAAGTTTGATCATTTCATAGTCTAAGGAATATCTAGAGGCATACTGTATAAAAGAGAGCACCTATTTATTACTTCAGTTGTATTGAACTTATATAGTCTCTAAAATTAAATTTAAAGCTTAGACTTAGCATATCTTGGTTTTAGATATATAATTTATGTGACAAATTAAGACAATAGTTGTATATTTAACAAATTATAAACTCTTTATTGAAAACAGTTTATATGACAGCATTTAATTTAACTTTTAAATCTCATGTTAAATAACCAAAAGTTTAACCGTGGAAAAATACGATACCAAGCCTTTTTTTAAAAAAAATCTAGGCTTTTAAATTTAACCAAGGGCATCCTAATATTTTAAGAAATCATTATTATTTTAGATATAGACAATGTAACCTTCTAATTATAACCAATTTAGATATAAGAACGTATTTAATAACATTGGTGGAGGTGTGTCACTATAAGACCTTAAAATATATGCAGAAGTTCTGTCAGTGGATAAAAACGACAAATTGGCTGAGGCACCTGCTCTTTTTTTTTTTTTTTTTTTTTTTGAGACAGGGTCTCACTATGCAGTTCAGGCTGGCCTTGAACTCACTGTGTAGTTCAGGCTGGCTCTCAAACTCACAGCAATCCTCCTGCCTCAGCCTCCCAAGTGATATGTCACCATGCCCAGATGGGCAGCTGCTTTTTTAGTCACAGAAAGATTTGTCCAGCAGATCTAAGCCCAAGGAGTCGACACTTATTTATCTCAACTATTATTTTAGATGACTTACTAGAAATAAATTATAATGGTTAACACTTTTATAAAATATATAATATATATATATATAATTTTTGACCAAGGAAAAACTCTTAAATTAATGTATACAGACAATAGATATTTCATTTATAAAACCATTTTTGATGTTATCTTTATTATAGGCAGCGAAGTAAGGTAGAAATATTATAGGCAGTCAGACTGTGCTGGGCCCTCAATGGAGTCAATACACAGGACAACTATGGCTGGAGGCGCATCCATTGAAGGTCGGGTCTCAAGATAAGGATGGAAAGACCAGAGCCACACCCCTGGCTGAGGGATAAACAATGAACGGAAGATCTCCGGATCCAACCCACCCTGGAATGTCCTTGTTCTCTCCTTGACGATTTACTACATGACTTTCTTCCCCATTGGACCACTATTACCTAAACGACTACACTTGTACTATTATTGGTTAATTATCATTTTGACAGACATTGTACCCGCCTCACAATTTTGCTCTATAAAACTTCCCCTGAAGGGTGGGCTCGTTGGCAACCCACTCGGGTCCCCTCCTGTCTCTCAGGAGCTCTCTTTCTCTCTCCCAATAAAATTCCTACTCTTAACCTCCTTTGTTCCTTAGAATTCATTCTTCGACTTCGGGGAACACGAACTCAGCGT